>VZRF01001703.1:0-35005 GCA_013396875.1 Vireo altiloquus
TCCCTCCATCCCGAGCTCCCGGCCTGTCCTGTGCAGTTCCTGCCTCTCTCATCCCTCCATCCCGAGCTCCCGGCGCAGTTCCTGCCTCCCTCATCCCTCCATCCCCAGCTCCCGGCACAATTCCTGCCTCCCTCATCCCTCCATCCCCAGCTCCCGGCGCAGTTCCTGCCTCCCTCATCCCTCCATCCCCAGCTCCCGGCGCAGTTCCTGCCGTGCCCGCACAGATGGCGTTTGGGCTGCGCGTTGGGCTCGGCCGTGTGAGCGCAGCCCTGCAGGGCCGGCCAGGTCAGCGGACACGGAGATAAAACTCCCCAAAACCGCCGTGTTTGGGCAGCTCTCAGCCCTCCAACCTGAGCGGTTTCTCTCCTTTTCACTCTCAGAGCTGTGGCGCTTAAAAATCAAATTCAGCGCTGCCACCCAGCATCATCTCCTGCTGTAAAATGCCTGTGTCCCTTAAAATCCCCGGCGAGGGGGCTGTGGCTGCGGACCCCGGACCCTGCTTGGGGCAAGGGCAGTGGTGCAGCTCCGCTTTAGGATGTCTGTGCAACGCTGCCCTCCCTCGGGGCAGCAGGACCAGCTCCCAGCACCCTGCCGGGCTCCTCTCTCCCTGCCAGCTCCCCCGAGGGCTGCCCCGCTGCTTCCGTGAAACTTGTCCTGTACTTTACTTTGAATGCAGCAGGGAGTCAGAATTCCGCCCACTGTTCCCTTCTATTCTTGGCCCTCCGCTTCCCTCACCTCCCAACCAAAATCTGTTCTCCTTCTGAAAATGGCTTTGATTTTTCTGACGGCGAGAAAGCAGCTCTCCCACGGGGGTTGTGGGGCCGTGGGCTGGCACCCCCTGGCTCCGAGCAGGCTGCCCTTGCCCTCCCTGACCCCTCTCTCCAGCCACGCTCGGCTGCCCGGGGGCTGCTCTGCCCGGTGGCAGCACTTCTGCGGCTCCTCCAATCCCTGTTTGTTGCATTTTGTCGCCTGCTTTGTGCCAGCGCTGCTAAATTTACGGGATTGTTGCTGGGAATTAGTGGTGTGTCCGTGTTTTCCTCCCTCGCTGCCTGCGAGTGCCGGGCGAGGCGGAACGCGCTGTTTGTCCCCTTTCCAAGCGTCTCTGTCGAACCAACAAGAACAGATTATTCATCTGCTGCGGGAGGCTAATTGCAAACAGCCAGAAAGCAGGAGATTATTTCGTTGTGAAGGAATGGGCGGCGCTGGCTCCGCACCGTTTGGCTGCAAAGCTGAGCTCACACCTGAGCTCAGCCCTGGTGCCAGCACCCTGCGATGGCTTCAGGGGTCCCACAAACAGGGACACATTGCTCAGCAAGGTAGCACCACAGTCAGTCCCAGTCCAAACAGCACTCCAGCTCACGCTCAGGCACATCTCTAACACCTGCACCAGCTCCCTGAGCTCCTCAGCCTGCACTGGGGGCAATCCTCAGCTCTTCAGGGCTTTGAGGTCTCTGGAACAACAAAAAAAAGCCCAAACTAACATCCTTGTTCTGCCCATTTTACATCCTTAGCTGAGAGGTGGCACAACCAGCAGCCCCCAGGGCAAGCAGGAGCCTCATAGAGGTTCCTCGAGTTCAGAAATGTGGAAGGAGATGTGGTTTGTGTGTCATTCCCACAGCATCCTCCAGCATTCCCGGTGGCATCTCAGCTGCACACATTTGTGGAGCAGCATGGTCTGAGTGTCCTGGGCGCTGTCCCCTCCTCAAGGACTGGCCGGCACAGCCTCGGGAGCGCTGGTCCTGCGGGTGATGGGAACAAGGGTGTTGGATTCCCAGCTCTTGGTGCTGCTGCCAGGGCTCAAATCAAGCAGCTGCTCTGCAGAGAGTCAAGTTTTCAACGCGTGGAGCAGATTTCCATGGGCCACTGAGCCTTCCCACAGAGCTGCATTCTGTTTTCCTGCAGCCTTCTGTCTTCTCCTGAAAACCACTTGCCTTGGGAAGCTACGTGGGCACTTTGCTTTTCCTGGGGACACTCTGCAGGAACAGTTCTCAGCTCTCACTTCGGTGTCTGCACTACTCTGTGGAAAGGTAGAGGATGGAGGGGCCACCAGACCTGAGGGGGTTCAGGAGGTGCTCTAATCCCAGGAGCTCATCTAGGCTCAGGCCACTGCCAAAACCACACCTCTCTCTCACTGTACTCAACCACTGTACTCAGTGGTTTTTCTGCCAAAATGGAAAAAAGCATGACTTTCACTTGCCACTTTGTGGAATTGGGTGCCTGAATGTTCCCCTGCAGAGCAAAGCCACGGCCCTGACAGGGATGTTTCTAAAGCCTTCATTAAGAGCTGGTTGAACAGCACTGACAGCATTTTCTTGGGCTTATTTCTTAAAGATGAAATAGTTCTCATAAAGCCCTGGAAGTTCCAGCACATCCTCTGGAAAACCTCAGTGGTCCAGAGCAGCAGTAATTCTGTGGCTAGTGAGCAGGGTTAGCTGGGCTCTAACAGCAGCAGCTCCAAAAGGCCAAACCCTGGCATTTGCTGGAATCATGGGAGTTTGGGACAATAATTGCCAAACTGGATCAAAGACAAATCCACCAGATTTGAGCTCGCTGTTTGAGAATTCCTGCGCTCCCCTGAATGTAGAGCAGGAAAAAAGGTTTGAAAAAGTCCAGCTTGCCACAGGTTCTCTCTAGGTGATTTCTGGGGTCAGGTTTAGTTTAAAACCTCCCTGGAGTGTGAGCAATACTTTGGTTCTCCAATCTTCTGCCCACTTTGGCACGATCAGGACTGGAGAATTCTGCTCTGAACTTTGCCCTTCCCTGCAGTCCCCACATCACAATTCCAGGAAAACACACACTAGAATTTTATTTACTTGTTTAGTTCTAACTAAAGAAGACAATCTTGCCTCAGACCCCTCTGTGAAGCACCTGGGTGTGCTTCAGTCCACTCTGCTGCTTTCCATGGTGAGGTTGAAGACCTGGAACTGCATTTAAAGGGCTAAAAATGTAAAAGCCAGACGGTGGCACCTGGAGATCCATGGGGCAGAAGGACAAAGCTGCTGAAACCTGTCCCAGCTGAAGATCCTGCCTAGGAGGACCCAGGAGCAGCTCAAGCCAATCTTTGCAGATTACTGAACAAGCAACCACTGCTCCATCCCAGCTTCCCTTCTTCCTCCAGCTCCATGTGTTTCTCTTTTCCATGTGCAGGTTTTCTGCTCTTTAGCCAGTTTCTCCAGCACCACGCTATGCCAATTGCCACGCCAAGTGCGATGCCAGCCCCAGACTCACCAGGAAGCTGTGCAGAGGAAGGACACTGAGTCTCTGACATCCCCCAGGCACAGCCTGCTCATGGGGCCATGGGGGTTTGTCCTGTTGTGCCCCTCAGGCTGCTCTTGGGGATCTCCTTCTTCCTCAGCGCCGATTTCTCCTCCTCAGGCTGCTTGGAAGTTTTCCAAAGGGTGGCTGGGCACAGTTCCTGGTGCATCACACGGTGATGCCATGGTGAGCACATCTGTGTGTCCCACAGGGTCTGGTCACAGCTTGAAGCTGTGATTTGCCTCCAGCCTGCCCTTCTCCCCTAGCCCTGTGTGTGCTCTCCTTCCCCCATTCCCATCCCTTTTCTCCTTTGGTTCCTGCTCCAGGGTGGCTCCTTTTCCTCTTTGTTGATGGCAGCAGCAAGAGGGGAAGAGTCCTAATTTTGGCCTTGGAATAGATTTATCTTCACTGCCTCTGCACCACCCATGGAGCTGGTCTGTGTTTGGTAGCAAATCCCCATCAGCTGGGGGAGCAGAGCTGGCCAGGTGTTGATAGGACACCCTGATCTGTCTCACATCCCTGTGCCTGCCCCAGCACAGCTCTGCTCGAGGTGCAGGAGCGTCCCTGGAAATCTCTGCAGGCCCTGGAGATGATTTCAAGTTAAGACATGAGCTAGAGGAGTAATCCGAAATGAATAATTTATTTTGGTGAATTTTCCTTCCCTCTGTTTACAGATTGTCTCGGAGCAGATTGCAGCTTTCGCACCTCAATTCATTATTGGAAACTATTTGCAGATAGTTCCCGGTCTGCAACTCATTTGCTAACTCTGCTGGGAGCACTGCAGATCTGAAATCAGAGCTGTTGTGACTGGTCAGGTGGTGCTGCCATGCTCCCGTTCCTCCAGGAGATCTCGGAATGGAGCTGCAAGGGTCACAAATTCCCTGTTCATTCTCTGCCAGCGCTTCCAGAAGCCTTCCTGCAAGGCCCTTCTCTGCCAGGACAGCCAGGGTCCTGTGGAGAGGAGGAGTCAGCCTTAAAAACAGCCAAAGAAAATGGAAAACAAACAAACAAACAAACAAACAGACTGAGGAGGAGAAGCCCCATCCCAGTAACTTAAGGCAGTCTGAGAAGCAATATCCATATCCCAGGCTCCATCCACCCATTTTTTTTGGAGGAAAACGCAAAGCTGAGCCCTCAGAGGACATGTGGGTGACACGTGGATTGCAGCCCACCCATCACTGGGTGCTGCCCCAGGAACGCAGAGCTCGGAGCAGGGACAGGACATGGAAGGTGACTGCGTTGCCTATAATTGAAAGGAGAAACTCTGGAATCAGTGTTAAAGTAGTAAAATAAAAAATAGTAATAATAAATAAATAAATAATAAAAATTAAAATAGTAAAATAAAAAGCACACCTTTATTTGGAAGCTTCCAAGTGTCCCAGTGGTCATGGGCACACCCAGTGTTGGATTTCTACAATTTTTATAAATTTAACAAGTTAGCAAATCTAGCAAACATTGTCCAATTAGAAGAGCAGTGGATTAGGTAATTTTTCACCCAGGTACTGCCACAGTGGAGTTGGTCCAGGGCTTCTTTGCCCCACTTCTTGTTATGTCTTCTCAAATTATGGTTAGAAAATAGAATGTTCTTCTTGTAGGTCCTCTACTTGAAAATAAGACAAAACAGTATTTCAGGAATGTGTTAGAAGGTTAGCTTCAAGAGAAAGGGTAGGAAAATACCAGGAGCTGTATAACCACGTATTAATGGTCTACAAAGCCACAAATATATGAAAAATACGTAAAAAGCAAAAATCTTGAGGCATTCACTGGGACGGAGTAGCCATTCTTCAGCTGCTGCTCCCAGAGCTCTTCCCACTGCTTGGCACTGGGTGCAACACACATGCTGGTGGTGTAGGGACACCCCAGACTGTGCAGGATCTGCCCACCAGCTCTGGGAGGGCTTTTCATCCCAAAAACCTGCTCGGTTTGGGTCCTGTGTCCCCCTGGAGGTTTGGCATTCAGGTGGGGATGGGAGCTGCCGGGGCAGAAATGGAGACGCCGCGGCTGTGTTGGGCTCCCAGTGATGCCTGAGGATTTTAGCTTTTATATTTTTCATATATTTGTGAACCTGCAGTTCTCCAGTGTGTAACTCTAAACTCCACACAACCTGTTAGCTGCTGTTCTCCCATTCTCGTGATGCTCTCCCATCTCTCACAAAACAATTCCTCTCCAGGCCTGGGAATCAAGGACACTTTCCTGCCTCAGGCCCTGAGAAATGTAAACAACAGTGAGCTGGGGGGAGCACACTTGGAGTAATGACTTCATTACCTGAAGCTGTAATTGGAGGATTAACCCCGATGTGCAAATGGACCAGACATATAAAAGTATGAAAACCCATGAGGTCCATTTTTGGGTGTAGCCCCTGGGGGCTTTGACTGCCCTGAAGGGCCTATTAAGGCCCTTCTATAAATATAACTTCTTTTATTCTCTTAATTTTGTCTGGCCTCTGTTTGAGATAGTCCCAAAAGGCATCACCAGGTCCCTGGGATGACCTGTGGGGCACACAGCATCCCCAGTTCAGCCCAGCCTCCTTCACTCCACCCCAGCACCCATGGAATGCACAGCCCTCCCCTGGCCCAGGCCCACGGAGGAGCAGCTTTTACTGTTCGGTCTTTATTCAGATTTTGCTGCACTTCTCCCTCTCCCCTCGGCTCCCCCTGGGAGTCTCTGGGGGCAGTTGGCCCCAGCTCCATGTTGGGTGCCCTCCATAGCTGCCTTATCAGTGCCCTCTGCACCTGGAAATGGGGAGAGAAAATAAAGGGAGAGGTAAATGAATTGAGATAAACACTAGGAGAGATCCCTCCCCAGACACCATCATGGGCACAACAGACAAAACCTGGCGATATTGATTGAATTTATTGCCAAAAAAACAGAGCAGGGTAATGAGAATGAAATAAATCTTATAAACAGCTTTCCCCTGTCTCTCCCTCCTTCCTGAGCTCTCTGCTCTGGAGCCAGGCTGGGAGAGCTGGGGGTGCTCACCTGGAGAGGAGAAGGCTCCAGGGAGAGCTCAGAGCTCCTTCCAGGACCTAAAGGGGCTCCAGGAGAGCTGGAGAGGGACTTGGGACAAGGGATGGAGGGACAGGACACAGAGAATGGCTTCCCAGTGCCAGAGGGCAGGGCTGGATGGGATATTGGGCAGGAATTGTTCCCTGGGAGGGTGGGCAGGCCCTGGCACAGGGTGCCCAGAGAAGCTGTGGCTGCCCCTGGATCCCTGGCAGTGCCCAAGGCCAGGCTGGACACTGGGGCTTGGAGCAGCCTGGGACAGTGGAAGGTGTCCCTGCCCATGGCAGGGGTGGCACTGGATGGGATTTAAGGTCCCTTCCCACCCAAACCAGACTGGGATTCTCTGATTGTTCCCAGCTGCTTCACAGCCAGTGCAGGGTGAGCTCAGGGCAGCTCCAAGCCTGGTGCCAGCCCTCAGCCAGGTGAGTCTCCCCAGGGCTGGAAAGGGAGCAGCTTTCTGCAAGAGACACCTGAATAAATCTGCAGCCCTTCCTGCAGAGGCCTCTGAAGGATTCCTGGCACATCCCAATCTCAGCAGCACTGCCGGGACCAGGTGGGAACCTTTTACAGAGGGGATTGATGTGTCAGGCTGGAGCAGTGCTGGGATGATTTACAGGAACAACTCGTCCACGCCGACCCCATCGCTCTGGCAGGAGAGGCCTGAAATGTGAGCGAAATCACGGAGCAGGAGCTGCCAGGGCCATAATTCACTCCCAGGAGAAGCAGCACCTGGGGGAACCGCTGGCAGTGCAGGGGTGGATGAAGCTTTTCTCTCTCTGCCCTGCCCTGCCCAGCCAGGCTCTGGTGCAGTTTTTCGTGGCAGGAGGAGCAAAGCAGCCCATGGAACCACACAGACACTCAGTGCCTTTCCCTGAACTAACGAGCTCTGGTAATGAGCTGAGCAGCTGGCAGAGATGGATTGCCCTGGTGTAAGCCAGGCACAGCTCACACCAGAGCCCAGGGTCAGCCAGCAGCTCTCTGCCATGTCCTGTGTCCCTGCAAAGGATCCAGGGCCAGCCATGCGCCTGTCCTCTGCTCACTGGGCTTGCCCTGCCGGGTGCTGGCCCTGTGTGGCTTCTGAGGTGCTCTGGTACCTAGGGCATGCCCGACTGCAGGGCAGAAAACAAACCTGGCACATGTGAGCTGGAATGGACCCACAGGGATCCCCCAGCCCAGCTCCTGGCCCTGCACAGACACCCCAACAATCCCAGCCTGGGCATCCCTGGCAGCAGTGCCCAAAGGCTCCTGGAGCTCTGGCAGCCTCGGGGCCGTGCCCATTCCCTGGGGAGCCTGGGCAGTGCCCAGCACCCTCTGGGGGAAGAACCTTTCCCTGATCTCAGCCTGAGCCTGCCCTGGCCCAGCTCCAGCCATTCCCTGGGTGCTGTCCCTGTCACCACAGAGCACAGCTCAGTGCCTGCTCCTCCTCTTCCCCAGGAAATTCCTCCTGTGGACACCTGAGCTCCTTCTTTCTCTGCTGCACTCCCTGTGAAAGTTGAGGTGTTCTGATCTCAGAACAAGGTCCCACCTGCCACAACTTCATGTCAACTGCTAATATAGATATATGTAAAATATCTGTTTTATATTTATATATATTTGGTGTGTGGGTAGGATGATCCAGTCTTGACACTCTGTTCTGCTGGAAGAGTCACTCTGCCAGCACAAAACTTCTCTGCCCACTGGAGTGCATCAGTTCAGTTTCTGCAAATGGAGCAGGAGCTACTCTGGGTGCCTGGATAAATCCTCTAAGCACAGATCATCCTCCTGTGCTCCCCTGGCTGATGCAGAGCCTCCCACTGCCTCCCAGGGCAGGGGCCGTGTGTGTTCCAGCTGCTGGAAATGTCCAGGAGAGAGCTGTGGCCTCGGTGCTCTTCACACAAATCAGCAGGTAGAAGGTGTCAAATATAAAATCTGTCCATAGTCCAGTGTTGGTGGGTGTGGGGAGCCCTTTCAGCTCTGTATGTGAGACTCTGCCCCACAGTGTGCCCTTGCCTGGCCTCGGAGCAGGTGGAGGCTGCTTTAAGGAGCTCCTCTGGTGCCTCTGAAGGGTGACTCCTGCAGTGGTCCAGAGGGATCATTACTGGAGCAAGTGATGTTCCCTCAGCTGCTGATTGTCCAGGAGGCACCATGTGCCCACATCTGTCTCCTGTGAGCACAGGCACTGCCAGAGCTCAGCAGAGGCACAACACAAGAGTCCCAGGATGGTCTCGGTTGGAAGGGACCTTAAAAGATCATCTCATTCCCCTTCCACTAGAAAGATAAAAATCTTGGTCTTTTGGTGCCTTTCTTCTGCCTTCTTGCTCCTCTCAGAGGTGTTTCCAGATGCTCCCAGCCACATCAGACACAGGACAGGTGCAGCCATGAGACTGTGGAGAGGAAAGGTGAAAAGCCTTTACTGGACCAGCACAAGCTACACTTTAATCAATATTGGGATTCAGGAGTCGATTCCTTTAGGCTCTATTAAAAAAGAAAGAGGTGGGTGTGAGAACAGCAAAGGGCAATGAATTCCCATTTCGTGTGCCCTCTCTATTTCCCCACATCCACCTCTCCCTTCAGTGCCCACAGGAATGTGCCCTAAATCCTATGGGGTCCCTGTGCTCACACCACAGGGTTACAGAGAGCCGGGAGGGGCTGGCACTTTGCAAACAGGGCTCCCAGTGCGAAGGAAGATAATTGATCCAAGTGTGATTAAGCATTAGGTAGAGACGAACATATAATTATCCAGTCAAAGCAAGGTGTCTTCATCCCGGGGAGCTTTGGCTCCTCTCCAGAGCTGCACAGAGTTGCTCCCACTGCAGCTGCCAGCACCCCAGGAGATCTCCTGCTTTGGAGACCCCTCCATCACCCAGTTCTTGCTGGACAACCCCTTGCCACGGGGAGAAGTGGGAAGCACAGGTGTCCAACAGGAGGCACAAAGCAGAGGCAGTTTCCTGTGCCTTGTCACACGGGCTGGGGAGCAGAGCTGGCCCGAGGACACTGCGGAGCATCACTGCAAACCAAGGTCACAGCCCCGAGCTGCCTCATGGTGACCTCTGTGTAACAACTGCTGGGTCAAAGCAGCCCTAGGAGGTGCAGGGATGTGCAGGAGGAGTCAGCCCCAGCCCTGTACAGATGTGCTCTCTCTGTTTCCAGATTAACCTTTCAGAAATGTCAGCCAAACAGCCGCCGCCTCCCCGCTACAACCTGGAATGTTCGGGCCTGTGACTAGAGCTTCAATTAACTCCTTCAGCGCTCCTGCTCACCTTCCAGCCCTCTCCCAGGAAATCCCAGCTCCAGGGCCTTTTCTTCTGCAGCCATTTCGATGCCCTGCACGTCGGTGACCTCTCTCTCCTGCTGCACCACTTGGGATGGCAGAGTCAAAGGGCACAGCTGAGACAGGAGTGCTTGAAGGAGTGTTCAAAAGGGAGGAGAGGCACAATCCTAACCTGTGCTAGCTGGGCTGCCACGGCAGGAGTAGCAGGGCAGGGTGGGATCATCCTCCCTCCCTGAAGATGTCCATAAATCAGCAACAGAGTGTGCTGCAGCAGATTGCACAGGAACGTTCCTTGTCTATTCCCAGACCTCACCTATCCTGGTATTCCCAGAAAACCCTTCTGTTCCTTCAGAGCAGACCTGCCGTGGACTGGCCCAAGCACCCAAGAGCTGTGTCCCTGTGGGCACAGTGCTCCTCTGGCAGCACATCCATTAAATGCTATCCTGTTCATTAAGTGTGCACAGGGCTCCTGGAAAATCCAGGATGGGGCAGGACACAGCTGCGAGTCACCCAGAGCACACAGAGGGAAGGGGGCAGGCAAGGCAGAAGGGGTAGAGAAGGTCAGGGGATGCCTGAGGTGGGCTGGAGGTGTGCGAAGGAGGAGGATTAGGGAATCATCTCTGCACCTTTGCATTCTAGAGGAGCAGAGAGTGGCCAGAGGGAGCTCCTTGCCCTCCCCAGGTGCCACCTGCCCTCTCCAGGGGGCTGGAGGAAGGGGCTGCAGGCCCTAGGCTGTACTGAACTGCACATCTGTACAGTGAGAGGGTCTCTGGACAGTTCTCCTGCATCATTTTCAGATGGGATTTCAAGGATCTACTGAAGGTATCCTTAACCATGGCAGTGGGATTGGAACCAGGTGAGCTTTAAGGTCCCTTCTAACCCAGCTCATCCTGTGGTTCTGTGATCCTGAGCCCAGGACCTCGGGCCAGCTGAGGCTGTTGGCACAAATAAAGGCCACACGCAGTAAATCACCTCCATCTGGTTCAAATGTCCAGTTAGGTGCCTTTGGTTGCGTTTGTTTTTCCCCACAGATGATTGTGGGCTGGGTCAGTGTGAGGCACCCACAGCCTGCGGGTGAGGTGAGAGGGTTGTTGTTGCACACAGGACAAACTGAATTCTGGCCCAACCTTGGTGTGATGCCTGCACAGAAAGGTGGAAGCTGCACAGGGCTGGGAGGATGTGCTAGTGACAGCATCCCTGAGGGCAAGCTGGAAGGGGTGGCCAATACTGTGGTGACAAACCTTAAGTGAGGAGTGAAGGTTCAACAGCATTTCTACACCTGGGGTACACAGGTAAAGACAAATACACACATTGTAGAATGCCAGAGTGGTTTGGGTGGGAAGGGACCTCAAACCTCACCCCACCCCCCCCCTGCCATGGCAGGGACACCTCCCACTGTCCCAGGCTGCTCCAAGCCCCAATGTCCACCCTGGCCTTGGGCACTGCCAGGGATCCAGGGGCAGCCACAGCTGCTCTGGGCACCCTGTGCCAGGGCCTGCCCACCCTCCCAGGGAACAATTCCTTCCCAATATCCCATCCATCTCTGCCCTCTGGCACTGGGAAGCCATTCCCTGTGTCCTGGCACTACAGTTGTTGATGAACAGTCCCTCCCTAGCTTCCTTGTAGCCCCTCCAGACTCCAGAAGGTGCTGTGAGGTCTCCTCACAACCTTCTCTTCTCCAGGCTGAACAATCCCAGCTCCCAGCCTGTCTCCATAGGAGAGGGGCTCCAGACCCCTGAGCGACACATGGCATCCTCTGGACTCGCTCCCACAGTTCCATGTCCCATATTTTGGGGGCACCAGGACTGTATGCAGAATTCCAAGTGGAGTTTCACACGGATACAGACATCATACACACATTGTACATAGATCTGGTAGCAGCTGAACCTCTGACTAGCAGGGGCAGAGCCACCACCTCTCGATATTGTGGATGTTCAGCTTTCCGTGGCACCATCCTTCCCTCCTCCTTTCCCCACTGAGCAAATGAGTGCACTTAATGAAAAAATCCATCCTTCTGCTTCCCAGGACAGCTGCAGGCTGGATCTGCCCGTGCAGGAGCCCTTGTCCCTGCAGGGAAAGCTGTCGGAGAGCTCGGCAGGGTGGGAATCCAGCTTCACCCTGCTTCATCTACAGCGCAGCCCTCGTGCTCTTTGGGTAAACTGAGGCAAGGCGCTGTCCTTCCTGCCCGCGGGAGCGTGATCCCAAGGGGCAGGGATGGTGAGAGGGCTCAGCCACACAAGGGAGGAGTTCTTCGGGCTGCACACAAGGGGCTCTTAGACATCCTTCCCTCGGGAAAGCAGCAGTTCCGCACCCGCGGCAGCCGAATCTGGCGAGGAAGAGGAGGCACCGCGGTTTTCTCGCCGCCTCCCCGGTGTGCAGATCCAGAGCAGGGGAAAAACACCCGCCGAGGTCTCCGGTGCCTCCCGAGGGGCTCCGAGCCGCGGCCCCCGGGTTGGTGCGGGCGCGGCTGCGGCGGGAGGTGGGGAGGAAGGGAGCGGGCCCGGTGCCCGCCGCCGCCCGGGCGTCCCTCTCCGCCGCTTCCTTTAGGTGGCACCTCTCCTCCAGGAATGAGGCTCCCGGCCCCGCTCAGCCCTGCCCGGGCAGCGGCCGCGCACCGCGGGGACTCCACCGCGGAGCCGCCGCCGTCGGAGCGGCCCCTCCTCCCCCCGCCAGCCCGTGCCCGGCTCCCCCGTCCTCCCGCTCACTCCTCCAGCCAGTAAATCCGATCTAGGCTGATTCCTCTCACGTCAAACCACATGATCCCATAAAACATTCATCGCCTCTCCATCCCCGCTCGCTCGCCGCTCGCTCCCGGGTTACAGCGCAGCCGGCTCCGCTCCCCGCCGCGGGATCCGCCGCAGCCCCGGCCCCGTGCGTGCGGCGGGCGGGCGGGCCGAGGGAGGAGGAGGCAGGCGAGGCCAGGAGAGGCGAGGCGAGGCGAGGCAGGGAGGGGGAGCCTCGCCTGGATGCTGACTCCAGCTCGGGGGCTGCTCATTCCCCCGATGAGCGCCGGCACCGGGAGCGCCCCCCCCTCCCCGTGCGCGGCCGCTCCCCGCTCGGGCTGAAGTTTGGCACTGGGATCTGCCCCGCTTTCCCAAGGATTGTACCGCTGCCGCTCCACTTTGCGCCTCCAGACGTGCCTTCCCCGACCCCTAAGATGAAGAGGGCGATAGCTGAAGGTAGGTGCGCCCCGGCTCCCCTCCACCGCCGCGGCTCCCCCGGGCACGGCACGGCGGCCGCGGCCCCAACTTCGCCCCGCGCCGGGAACTTCCCTCGCTCCAACTTTTTTTTTTTTTTTCCCCGTGGCGTCTTACGGGAGCGGCCAAGGTTCCAGGAGGGGAAGAGGAGCCGGGGGCCGGGCCAGGAGCGGGCGCTGGGGCCGGGAGAGGCGGTGGGGAGGGCGCGGGGGGAGAGCGGGAGCGGCGCGGCGGCTGCGGGAGCGGAGCGGAGGCGAGGCCGGAGGGGGAGCGAGCAGCGGGCACGGCTCGGATCCTGCCGTGGATGGAAGGAGGACAGCGTGGTGGAAAGGGAGCAGTGGGATGGAAGGGGAGCAGCAGGATGGAAGGAGGACAGAGAGATGGAAGGAGGACAGAGAGATGGAAGGAGGACAGAGGGATGGAAGGAGGACAGGGGGATGGAAAGGGAGCAGCGAGCTGAGCCCGCTCCAGCCGCCGCCCAGCCTAGGCTTGGCTCAGCTCGGCCTTGGGGTGACCGGGCGAAGTTGGTGCCTGCGGGGGAAGCGCATCCCCAGCCCGCATTCGGGTCGGGCGCGGAGGGGATGTGGCAGCCCGGCTTGCCCCGCTGCCAGCCCGGCTTCCCCCGCTGCCCGTCCCGCTCGCGGTGCCTCCGGACGGGGAAGTTCGCGGAGGGTCCGGGGGGCACTGCAGGGACAGAGGGTCCCGGGGTGCGGTGCAGGCTCCCCGCAGAGCCCCCTCAGGGTGCCCCCGCTTCGTGCCCGGGAGCCAGAGGCGGGGAAGGGCGGGGGGTGCAGGGGCTGGACCCCTTTTCCGCTCGCTGCGCCGCGGGGAGAGGCACGGAGCATTCAGCATTGAACCAGCGCTTTTCCAGAGACTTTGGCGATGATCTTTGCTTCCCGGGCCCCAGTGTGCGGGCTGGGGTCGGGGCAGGGCTGGCACAGGGGCCGGGGGCTACGGCGGCTCTCGGAGCGCCCCGGTGCCGCCGTGCCTTGGCCGCTTGCAGGGGCTCCGGGGGCACCGGGATGCGGCCCCAGCTCCGGAGGGACACCCAGGCTGCGGGCTCAGCCCGCTCGGAGAAGCGAGTGCCACCCAGATGTGTTTGCTGGGAACCCAGCCCACGGATTGCAGTTTTTAATTGGAGGGATCAGCCCATCGTGGGAGCTCCAGGGCTGGCCGGGCTGCTGGGCAGGGGAGATTTGGGCATGCAGAGCCTCTGGCTGCACGGACTCTGCTCCCGGCCGTGCCGTCTCCAGCTTGCTTCCCGTTCCCGTCAGCGACACAGATATAATTCTCTTTTCCTTTCTATTTTGGAGGGCACTCTGGCTGATTTATTTGTGACGATCAAAGGACACATCCAAGCTGTGATCCACACCGCCTCCTTTGAGAGGCTTTGTGCCGATCCGAAACGTGAAATGGTCAATTCATTGCTGTTTGGGGAACACCTTGGGAGCAGGCTCCGGTGCCAGCTTCTCCCCGGGGGGATCCTGCTGTCCGAGCCTCCATTTGCCGGGTGCCGTGCCCTGCTCAGGGGTTACCATCGATCTGAGCCCGGCGGCTCCGTGCCCGTGCTGAGCCTACCCGTAACCAGGCTGTGCCGGGAGCTCTTTGTCACCCGTGGGGCTGGCGGTGATGCCACAGCATCGTCCTGGGTGTGGTATGAACACCCCGATCCCCTCTGCTCCCCTCTCCCCGATGCTGCAGCGCTGCTCACCCCGCACAGTGACATTCCCGCCTGCCGCCAGCGCCGGTGTGGAACAACACAGAGGATAATGAAATATAAAAACTGTGTTACAACGGCTTTATTTATAGAACAAGGCTTGGAGGGGTTCGAGGTTGAATTATTTGGGGTTTTTTTGCTGCAGTTTATGAATTGGTCCTGTGAGGAGCTGGGGGAGCTTGGCTTGCTGGCAGGTCTGGCTGGAAAGTCCTCACGAACCTGGGAGATTCTGTTTAGCTGAGTGTCCATCCTGCTGGATCTGGACTACATTTCCCACTGTGGGCTGCCAGGATGCTTCAAGTGCCTTGTAAGCCAGAAATAGCCACCAGGGGCAGTTGGACAGGCAGAGCTTTCCCTGTTCTCAGCACTTGCTGCCTTATTAACGCAATTCATTTTTACTGAAAAAGGGCTTTCTATGCTTATTCATGGTTTTTTTTTTAAAACCTGAATACAAATCCCTGTAATATGAGAACCTACATCAACATCACCGATATCAGAGCAGCTTTTTTTTTTTTTCCTCTTGAGAGAAAACACCATTCATTGCATTATTCTGTATTTCCTGTCTTTATAATGTGAATTTTTTACTGAAGGGCCGCTGCATTTTCTGGGTTTTGTCCCCTCCTTTCCCAGCAGGTGGCCCAGACCTCAGACCTGTATTCCACGAGCCCATCAGAGGCTGTGTTTGGAGAGGTTTTCTAAAGAGGAATGTGCCTAGAGAGGAATTTTAGGGCAAAAATGTGGAGGTGCTGTTGCACCACTCGGTGCCTGGGCATTGAACTGGTGCAGACGTCGTTGTTCCCTGCTGGATCTGGGATGTTTTCCCAGACAAAGCTGGGCCAGAGGAGGAGTTAATGAGAAACAGTGAGAAAGTGCTGAGGGTTGTGTGCAGCACGTGCTGAGCTCCACCAGTACAGGGAGCTGAACCAGCCAGGTCCCTCATTAATTCCCTCCATCCCGAGCTCAGGAGCTCTGGGCTTGGCTTGGGAAAACGTCCTGGGAGCCTGTTGTGTCCATAAAGGAGTGGGAAGGATTGGGAGTCACTGGTGGGAAGCAGCAAGGGACAGTTTGTCACCCAGCATGTGCCCCTCTGCTCTCCCCTGCTCCCTGCCCTGCCCCAGGGGCCTGAAATGAGAGGGCAGGGGAATGGTTGTTGCTCCATCTACTCTTCCTGAGGAGCTGGAAGCTGGCAAGGGACATGGGGGTGCACAGCTGAGATCCCACATTCCTTGTGCCAGCCTTGGGCCCTGTGCTGTGTAATCTTCTTCTGACCCCAACAACCACTTTGGCCGTGGAGCCTTCTAGAGGAATCACCAAAATCCAGAAAATCCAGCAGCGTAAATGTGAATTTTCCATGTTTTTCATCTTGGAAGCAGCGAGGAGCCTGTGAGCCGGGGGCAGGGAAGGGAAGGATGCTCCGAGGCTGCTGCACCCCTGCATGCCCAGTGCTGCTGGCTGAGGGCACTGGGGCCTGCCCTGGGAAAGGCTGGGCCTCCTTCCCTTCCCATCCTCCCGAGCCGTGCGGAAAGAGAGGGAAAATCGCCTGAGACACAAAGCAGGAGAAGGAAGATTGGACTGAGCTGAGCTCTAATCTCTGCTCCGAGCCTGCCCTCGGCTGCTGTGCCATGCTGGGAGCCCATCCCGCTGGAAGGGCAGGGATTCACCCTGCAGGGACAAGGAAGGAGCCAGTCTGATGAGGTGTGCGTCCTCTTCCTCTTGGATTTGCAGTGCTCTCTGCTGCTGTCACCTTCATCCAGACAAATCTCCGAGTGCCAGGCACCTCTTTGGATGTTCCTACAGAGGTTTTCTCTTTATGCAGGAGGCACAGCCCCAGTGGGACAGGAGTATCCTGCACCACTGCACAGAGGGGCTGGCAGAGGCAGCATCTCAGCGTGGAGCCTGTGAGGGCTGGGAGTTTCTGGAAGGGTTTGTCCCTCCGTGCTGTGTCCTGGAGCCAGATGGATCTGTCTGGGGTTTGTGAGTAGCAGGGTGTCAGGGCTTCTCCATCACAGACACACAGAGGTGTGGGAGGGAGGAGTGAGCTGGTGACACACAAAGCACAGCTTCTCCTCCCCTTTCCTGCTGTGGTTGCAGCTCCTGGAGGTTTTCAGAGGATGAGAGAAAAGGGGACAATTGTACTGAAAAGTCTTAATCAGCTAAAAGAGGCCGAGGGTGGATGCTGTTGTGCTTGTGCAGAGACACTGAAGGAATGCGTGCAGAGTTTGCTCAGATATGCAAACTCACCTCAGTCTGGGCTGTGTCTGACTGAGGCTGCTGGGACACACAGGAGTGGGAGTTTGGAGTGGCTGGTTACCCTTTGTGGGGTGTTCAGAGGGAGCCTGTGGGCTCAGGGCAGTGGCACCAGGTGACACAGGTGTTCCCCTTGGGCTGTGTGCCGCTCACAGCCAGGCCCTGCCCGTGTGGGCAGAGCACATCACAGGCTCTGACCTGAGTTACCTCCCAGGGGACACAGGATATGCTTAAATTCATCCCAGAGCCGAAATGGGGAGGTCTGAGCAGTCACTGATCACCTCTTTAGCAGTGACACGGTGTCAGGTGACAAGACTGATGATCTCCTGAGGGGTGTTGCTGCATGCACAGCAGGTTCGTGTCTCTGGCCCACCTTCCTCCCAACCTTCACACTGGAGCTGATCAACAGCACCAGCAGATTTTACAGCATTTATCTCCTGGAACCAGGATTAGAAAAGCACTTGAGTTTTATTTGAAATCCTCCCTGGTTGTCAAGGAAAGCAGAAACACTCCACAAGCGCATGCAAAGCATCAAGGAGGCTGGAAACAAGAAAAGACAAACACTCCAGTGCTGGGATTTTGGTTCAGTTTCTGGAGGGCTCAGTAGTTTGGGGCAGTACCCTGATGACTCTCCAGTGGGTCACTGTTGGGTCCTGTCTGCATTGGTCAGGCAAGGCAGGGCTCAGAATATTTGCTTTCACAAAATCACGGAATATTTTGGAGGAATCACCTGGATACACCTGGAGTACATCTGGAGGTATCTAAAGAACCTCTTGCTCAAAGCACAGCTGATTTCAAAGCCAGGTCTGGTTGCTCAGGGGCTTGTCCTGTCCAGCATGGATATCTTCTCAAGGATGGAAATCTTCTCAAGGATGGATGTCTTTCCCAAGGATGGGTATCTTCCCAAGGATGGATGTGTCGCTAGTGAGCACAAAAGAAACACACGCACACACGTAGTGAGGTGAAAGGAAAAAGAGAGGGAAGTCTTTAATTTTCTGTCTTATATACAATTTTGTGGAACCCCGTGGATTGGACAGTGAGGTTTTCTTTTTTCCAACTCCACTGGTTTAGGTAAAAGTTCATTAAAAACTCTTCTGACAAGAATGGAATGAAAAACAAGAAAAGACAGTTACAAAAACACTACTTTGGTTATGTGAAATGCGTGTGAAACTCTATAGCAAAAATGCAAACAGAATTAGAAGGCTGAAAAACAGTTCAACATGGATGTCTTTCCCAAGGATGGAGATAGCCTGTCCTCCTCCACAGCTCCCTGGCCTGTGTGGCTGAGGCAGCCCAAGCCCTTTGTCACCTGGCATGGGTCAGCATGGTGGCCCATGTCCCTTTGGCCAGGTGAGGGTACCTGGCTCTGTCCCTGGGCACGGCAGGGCTGGGGCAGGAGCGATGGACCTTTTTGTGCTGGCTCCCTGTGAGTTCAGAGCAGGTGCTGGGGGGTATCAAAGAGGGGTCACAGCCAGGGACCGTGGCAGGGACATTCAGGATGGCAGCAGACCCTCGCAGACCTTGTCCTGTGCCTGTGTTTGCTTTGCTGGCTGCCCCTGGGCACGTTTTGTGTGGACTGGTTCCAGCTGCCCCAGCCTGGTGTCCCACATCGATGGTAATTAAAGCAGAGCTTCCCTGCAGCTCTGGAGTCCTCAGATGCACCCTGTGCTGGAAGCCTTTCCTGACACCCTGCAGGGGCAGGGACCTCTCTGAGGACACGCCGGCCTGGCCAAATCCCAGAATCCTGGAGGTGCTGCTGGGAGAGTCCAGATCAGTGCCACTGCACCTCAGCTCAGCTCTGCTGTGGATTTCTCTATGCAAGCTTTGGAAACATCCAATGCTGGAGCCTTACTGGCCTTTCCCAGTACTGGAGCTGATTAAAAAGCTTTTCTTGATGTCCGAACTGAACCTCCCAAGTACTTTTTAGCCATGGCTCCTTGCTGTGTCACCTGGCCACACATGCTTGGCTCTTGGCATCCTTTCAAATGCCTTGGAGTAGCTGGAGGCTGGAATTAAATCTCCCTTCACCTTCTCTTTGCCAGACCCAACCATCATAATTCCCTTTGCCTGACCCTGTAGGACATACAAGGATGTACATTGGGAAGGAATTGTTCCCTGGGAGGGTGGGCAGGCCCTGGCACAGGGTGCCCAGAGCAGCTGTGGCTGCCCCTGGATCCCTGGCAGTGCCCAAGGCCAGGTTGGCCATTGGGGCTTGGAGCAGCCTGGGACAGTGGAAGGTGTCCCTGCCCATGGCAGGAGTGGCACTGGATGGGATTTAATGTCTCTTCCCACCCAAACCATTCCAGGACTGTGGTTCTCTGGCTCTATGACATTCTATAGGCTTCTGCTCATCTCTGGTCATCCTGGGCTGTGCCAGCCCTGGGGTGGCAGCAGGAGCAGGGCAGTGCCTGTCCCCTGTGCTGGTACCACTGGGGCACCTCCAGTGCTGGGGCAGCTCTGGGAGCCTCCTGACAAGAGAGACCTGGAGGGGCTGGAGCGTGTCCAGGGAAGGGAACGGAGCTGGGAAGGGGCTGGAGCCCCAGGAGCAGACTTCGTGCACTTCCTGTCCCATTCATGAGGATATTACTTCTTAATCCTGTCCCCTTTCACTCAGACATTCAAAAAGCTCTGACATTTAGGTGCCCAGCACGTGATTTCTCTCTTTATAGTGCTGAGGAGTTATTTAGCAGCGTTTTTTCAGAAACATCTGAAAGACTGCAGGGTTCCCACCCTGGAGATCTCCAAATCACCTGTGGAATGGGATTTGTTCCCTGTGCTGCTGCCCCAGTTCCAGCCCAGACAGCCAAGCACTGGACGTGGACTCCTTCCTTCCAGGATCTGCATCCTGAGGGGATCCAAACCTTTTTGCCCCATGGTGCTTGTTTTGCTGTTCACTCCTGGAGCTGACTCACAGAAACTTCCTTGTCCAGCATTTCCATCCTTGATCCATGGAGGTCTGGAGAGTCTTTATTGTCAGCTGTCCTCTGATCCCCATCCCTTCAATCCCACACGGAGGTGGAAACAGAGAAAGCAAATGGATACAGCAGCAGAGAGGGAGGTTCAGTGCCTGGATGGGAGCTTCCAGCCCATCCCAGCTTTTCTCCATCCCATGGGAACTGGACAAATTCCCTCCAACGGCTCTGGGAATCCTGCTGCCTTTCCAGCACTCTGTGCTTTGTTTTCTCTCTCGTGCTGCACCTGCCTGTGGAAACAAAAGGATGTTTGCATTCCAGTGTGATGCTTCCCTTTCTTCCCCTGAGTGCACGGGGTAATTACAGTGCCTTGCACTAATTGATCCGTTATTAGCTATAATTCTGATTTACACGGCGCTTTAGGAAGGGGCATTTCTGTGGCAGAAGTGATGCTCTAATGTCACACTGTGCAGTGACTTGTGATGTGTCATCTCATCTGCCGTGAGCTGCTCATGGGGGAAACGGGCTCACTTTTATTTTTTTGTTAAAAACCAATCTTTTGCGAGAACCATCTGGCTGCTAAATTCTCCTCCCGGAGCTGTGCGGTTTGCTGGGAGTTCATTTGCGTCTTCAGCTACTAAAGAGGAAGTAAAAGTGACTGATTAGTCTGAGACTGGGACCATTCACATCAAAGTGACAGATTTTGTGAGCTGGATTTGGGGAAGTGTTTAAAATTGGTGTGTTTTCATTAAATTTTGAAGGCTGTGGGCAGAAGTGTGCTCTCGGCGCTGCAGCTCAGCGCTCAGCCCTGCACCCTGTGTTGTTATGTCACTGTGAATTGTGGGGCTGTTCAAATTTGCCTCTGCTTGTTTGATGACTTTAAATATTGATTTTAATTGTGCGTCTTTTCTTAAGGCCGTGAGTGATGGTGGGAGCTATGGACAATAATCCCTTGTGCACAACACGGCCACGTGCAGCAGGAGGTGGGAACTCAGCCCTGCTCTTCAGCAGAAGGGAGGGAGAGGAAAGGAAAATATCTTTAAAGGCCCCAAATTCAGCTTTCCCTGCTCTCGTGGGCGCTGTGTCAGGGATGTGCCATGAGCTGCTGGCCAAACTGGGCTCTCAGAAGCCCTTTGGGGGTGCTGGGGTAAGGCTGGGAGGGCTCCACACCCTCTCCTGATCAGAGGGGTCTTTGGAAAGCCTAAGAGCAAATCTGGAGTTTGGGAACATGGGATTTGTCTCTGCAGAGAGAAATGGTCACCTGGAAGCCAGCAGGACCTGTAGGACTTGCACTACAAGGACCTGGAGGGACAGGACACAGGGAATGGCTTCCCAGTGCCAGAGGGCAGGGCTGGATGCGATATTGGGAAGGAATTGTTCCCTGGGAGGGTGGGCAGGCCCTGGCACAGGGTGCCCAGAGAAGCTGTGGCTGCCCCTGGATCCCTGGCAGTGCCCAAGGCCAGGTTGGACATTGGGGCTTGGAGCAGCCTGGGACAGTGGAAGGTGTCCCTGCCCATGGCAGGGGTGGCACTGGATGGGATTTAAGGTCCTTCCCAACCCACACCAGGTCAGGGATTCTGGGATCGCACATCCCTGTGGCACTGGCATGTCTTCAGGAGCTGTGGGAGCTCACAGTGGGAGCTGTGGTGGGAGCAAATCCCTCTCCCCATGCCCAGGTTCCTTCCCAAGCACACATCCTCATGGAGCTGGCCCTGATTAATGCTCTCCATGGCCGTGCAAACACGGCTGGCATTGGCCTTACACTAGAGGGCTGTCTGTCCCTTTCCCTTCGGATCGCAGTCCGTGTGCTGGGAATGCTCCTGTTCCCAGGATCCCTCAATCTGACAGCATCCCGTCCTGTCGGATGGGGAATGCACTGCAGGCTGGTGTTTGCTGCTCAGCCCTGCTCGCTGTGCTGCTCAGAACATACCTGCCCTGGGCTGGAGGCACTTTGGAGCTGTTTGCCCGGCTGAAATGGAACTCTCTGGCTCTGTCCAGCAGGAAGCAGCAGTTTCCAAACAAGTTTCCTTCCCCTTCTGTTTTTCCAGCCCCTTTTGCTGTCAGGAGTAGAGCACTCAATGCTAGCATAGGCATGCTCTGGGTTTTTAGGAGTCTGGCATTCCTGGAGCCCTGCACTGGTGAGGATCTGCAGCGCTGAACATCTCACATCCAGCTGTAGGCTGACTTGGGCAGGAATTGCTTAGGAAATGGCTGTGGCTCTGTGCATCTGTGATTCCATGATTCTGTGACTCCCTGATTCCATGATTCTGTGGCTCTGTGACTCTGTGATTCCATGATTCTGTGACTCTGTGACTCCCTGATTCCATGATTCTGTGGCTCTGTGACTCTGTGATTCCATGATCCTGTGACTCTGTGACTCCCTGATTCCATGATTCTGTGGCTCTGTGACTCTGTGATTCCATGATTCTGTGACTCTGTGACTCCCTGATTCCATGATTCTGTGGCTCTGTGACTCTGTGATTCCATGATCCTGTGACTCTGTGACTCCCTGATTCCATGATTCTGTGGCTCTGTGACTCTGTGATTCCATGATTCTGTGACTCTGTGACTCCCTGATTCCATGATTCTGTGGCTCTGTGACTCTGTGATTCCATGATCCTGTGACTCTGTGACTCCCTGATTCCATGATTCTGTGGCTCTGTGACTCTGTGATTCCATGATTCTGTGACTCTGTGACTCCCTGATTCCATGATTCTGTGGCTCTGTGACTCTGTGATTCCATGATCCTGTGACTCTGTGACTCCCTGATTCCATGATTCTGTGGCTCTGTGACTCTGTGATTCCATGATTCTGTGACTCTGTGACTCCCTGATTCCATGATTCTGTGGCTCTGTGACTCTGTGATTCCATGATCCTGTGACTCTGTGACTCCCTGATTCCATGATTCTGTGACTCTGTGACTCCCTGATTCCATGATTCTGTGGCTCTGTGACTCCCTGATTCCATGATTCTGTGACTCTGTGACTCTCTGATTCCATGATCCTGTGGCTCTGTGATTCCATGGGAAGAGGTCCCTGTGGCTGCAGTGGAGATCCCCCTTGGCTCTCCCCCATCAGCTGGACAGGGAATGTGACCTCCCCTGGGAGGGGCAGCGCCTGGGGCATTGCTGCTGGCAGAGGCACTCGGGGAAGGGACCCAAATGTGTGTCCCTGGCTGGTGGCACCTTGGCAGGGAGGTGTGCATGTGTCAGAGCTGGGCCTGCCCCTGGCCAGGGACACCTGGCAGGTTCTGACACCAGAGGATGGACAAGGGGGATGGTTTTAAGCTAAGAGAGAGGTTTAGGTTGGATGGTACAAAGTTCTTAGTGCAGAGGGAGGGCAGGGATGGATGGGATATTGGGAAGGAATTGTTCCCTGGGAGGGTGGGGAGGCCCTGGCACAGGGTGCCCAGAGAAGCTGTGGCTGCCCCTGGATCCCTGGCAGTGCCCAAGGCCAGGTTGGACATTGGGGCTTGGAGCAGCCTGGGACAGTGTCCTGGAAGGTGTCTCTGCCATGGCAGGGGTGGCACTGGATGGGCTTTAAGGTCCCTTCTAGCCCAAACCATTCCATGGTTCTGTGATCCTGGTTTTGAAGTCATGAGAACCCCCCAGTTCAGCCTGTGCCTGCTCCAGCCCTGCTCCCTGCACAGCTTTAGGAACCACCCAGGGCAGCTCCTGGGTGCTGGATCCCTCCTCTCACTGCAGCTGGGATGGACTCTCTGGCAGTGTCGGGACTCTGTTGGTTTCCCCTGTGTTTCTGAGTGTTTCTAACTTGCTCCTCTCTTAAAATGAAACCTTCACTGTGCCCCATGTGAGCATGACTCCCTTGCCACCACATTTGTGCCCTTTCCTGCCCCTAAAGCCACCCTGAAAGGCTCAGTGTGGGAAGACTGATGTGAAAGCTCCTAAAAGCTCTGCAGGATGAGTGTGGGAGTGTTCCCCCCGGTGCTGGTGTGTGCCCATCACCGTGGGGCTGTGCTGGCACTGGGGGGTCACTGGGACGGGCAGGAGGTCCAGCCCTGCTGTTCAGGCAGTGCTTTAGTGAGTGGCACACAGGGGCCACGGGCCAGCAGCCCCCCCACCCCTGCCACCTCCCCTGGAGGGCTCAGTAGTTTGGGGCAGTACCCTGATGACTCTCCAGTGGGTCAGTGTTGGGTCCTGTCTGCATTGGTCAGGCAAGGCAGGGCACAGAATATTTGCTTTCACAAAATCACGGAATATTTTGGAGGAATCACCTGGATACATCTGGAGTACATCTGGAGGTATCTAAAGAACCTCTTGCTCAAAGCACAGCTGATTTCAAAGCCAGGTCTGGTTGCTCAGGGGCTTGTCCTGTCCACATGGATATCTTCCCAAGGATGGATGTCTTTCCAAGGATGACAGAGGGATTCCCAAGGATTTCCCTGTGTGTGACAGAGCACGAGGCCCTCCTGATAAATCCCTGCCAGCTTATCCCAGCCTTTCTGCCTGGAGGGGAGGTGACATCCGAGTGTCTGAGTGCCCCTGCCTGTCCCCACACCCCCTGAATGTCCCCAGGGGAGGAGCTGGGGGAACTCTTTTTAACAGTTTGGTGGTGCCAAAGGATTGAAGGGTGGACTCTGTGAACCTGGAGCTCTTTCCCAACCTCAGTGACCCTGTGGTTCCGTGACTGGTGCTGAGCTGGGGTGTAGAAAGATGATGTTGTTGTTGGCTCTAGCTAGGGCCTGATCCTTCCACAAAAGACTCGGAGTTCATGGATTGATGATCAGAAGGCTTTATTTATAGATAGATATATAAATAGATATTATTAAAAAGATGATTGAGAGAGAGAGAGATCAAGCAGCTTCCTCCAGCAGGTTCAGGAGCTGCGATCACCTCTGTGTCTCTGTGTGTCTCTCTGTCCAGCACCACAATGGAAAGCACAACAAGAACAGAGAGGAGACCTTCCATGGGTCAGGCAAACACCTTACCATAAACATTTCTCATATTTACATTCTTTCCTCCTGGGAACTACAGAGAGCTCCCTTTAGAAATGGAGTTAACTATTACAATTGAAGACAGGTTAAAAAGGAAATTGCTTTCTCCAGCCTTTCTCTGAAATTTCTCAAAAACCCACTGCCAAGTCAAGACCAGACTGGGGGGTCCCATGGCCACACTTGAGGGGACCCTCTTCACCTCCCCCCATGTGAGCTGCCCAAGGGGCTCTCCCTGAGCCCACCTTGCCTAGCCAGAGCCAGCCCTTCCCACCCTTCCTTCCCTGCTGGGTGATTCACTCGTGGGTCATTCACCTGGACCTGTAACCACTCCAGGAGGTGCTGAATGGGAGCGTTGTGCTGAGTCTGGGGCCTTTGCAGCTCTGCTGGAGAGGTCTCTGTGGCCTCCCTGGGCAGCCTGCAGTGCTGCAGCCTCAGGGACACAGCTGGAAGCAGATGTTGTGTTGGTAAATGCAGAGGTGGCTCCATGGCCCTTCCCAGGGTGCTGTCCCTCACAGGGGGACAAGGAGGTGATGGTGGCTTCCCTCTCCCTTCCCTGGGCTGCTCTACAGTGGCAGGGCCACAACTGCGTCCTCTGCTTTGCTTTGCTCCCTCTCAGAGCCAAAGGCTGCTGTGGAGAGTCACAGAATCATGGAAGCATTAGAGCTGGGAAAGGTCTCCAAGATCATATGGTGACTCCATTGACCAACAGCCCCATGGCCACCAAACCGCATGGTGAAGTGCCACGTCTGCTCTTTTCTTGAACACCTCCAGGGATGGTGACTCCAGCCTGTTCCAGGGCCTCACCACTCTTTCAGTGGAGAAATTTTCCCTGATTTCCAACCTGAACCTCCCTTGGTGCAGCTTTAGACAATTTCCCCTTTCTCTCTTGCCCAGGAAGGTGCCCGGTGTCACCTGAACAGGTCCCTGAGCCCTGTTGGCACAGGCTGTTGGTGCTCCCATGCCCCTGGCTGGCAGCAGCTCCTCCTGGATGTCTGCCTGGTCTCTGGAGCAGCACAGGGAATATGCAAATTTAACCTTTGAATTTACTGTGCTGTTCTTTTCCCGGGAAATGTCACTGGGGGCACCAAGCTGGGATCGCCTGCTCCTGGGACTGAGGGAATGAGCATCAGTGGCTTATGCTCAGCTCCCAGGGATGATCCAGCATGGAGCTGGCTCCTCCAGGGAGCCCTCAGCCTCTGTGAGCTGCCCTGGGATGGGATGGGATGGGATGGGATGGGATGGGATGGGATGGGATGGGATGGGATGGGATGAACATTCCCTGAGTGACACAGGGAGGGTTATGTCCCTCATGTCCTCATGGCTGGGAGCAGTGACATGTCTCCTGCTGCTGGGAGAGGCTTGGGAGCCAGTGCCATGCTGGAGAGGCTCCTGCGCTCCAGGGATAGATCCAGAGGGAGGAGGGAGTTCCCTGTTTGCATGGAGAGAGGAAGGGAATCGCAGCTGGCAGAGCTGGGACTCTGTCAGAGATGGGACTGTCCCAGCCCAGGCCAGGCTGAGATGAAGGGGTGAGTTTCCTGGGAGGCACCTGTGGGACAAAGGTGTGATTGCAGTGAGGGCAGGAGCGATTGTGGGTAGGAGAGGAATTTCAGCACCAGAATAACCAAAGCCTTTATCAACACCCCTGGAGGGCTTTGCCCTGGTTGCAGAACCATCCCAGGGCAAATCCTTTCCTGCCACATCAGCTCTGTGGCTTCTGGCAGCCCCTGCCAGGGTGGATGTGCTGGTGTCCACAGCATTCCCACCATCCTCATGGAATAATTCCATGATTCCACTGAGCAGTGGCTGAGGGAGCTGGGAAAGGAGCTCAGCCTGGAGAAAAGGAGGCTCAGGGGGGACCTTGTGGCTCTGCACAACTCCCTGACAGGAGGGGACAGCCGGGGGGGGTCAGGCTCTGCTCGCAGGGAACAGGGACAGGAGGAGAGGGAACAGCCTCAGGCTGGGCCAGGGGATTTTCAGGGTGGATATTGGGAAAATTTGAGTTTCCGTGCCTGGAAAAGCTCAGAAAGCCATGTGGATGTGGCACTTGGGGACATGGGTTAGTGGTGAACGTGGTGCTGCTGGGTCTGGGGTCAGATTCAACAATCTCAGAGGTTTTCTCCAACCCAGACGATTCTGGGATTTCCTGTGGGCTGTGCCAGCTCCAGCTGTGGCTTTGGGCAGGCAGAGCACACCTGGAGAGCTCAGGGGGGTTGGCCCTGGTGCTGTGTCCTCTGCAGAGTGACTGCAGCTGCCACTTGGGGTCTGTCTCCGTGTGGGACAAGTGTTTGGGGTCAGCACGGCAGGAGCTCTCCAAGGACAGGGCAAGGCTCTCCTCCAGGAGTAGCACAGGCGGCTCTGAGCCAACAGCACCCTGGAAAAGCAGAACAAGATCCTGGAAAACCAGAGCAGGTGCCAAAATGAGCAGGGCAGGAGGTTCACGTGGTGGGCTCCAACAGGAGAACAGATTCATTTCCCAGCTCCCAGAGAGGTTTTGGGAAGCAGCAGAGAGTAAATAAGGGTTTGGAAGCAATGACAGATGCCTTGGAGGTGCCCTTCGGAGCAGCCCGAGCTGTTTGGGATTGCACTCACACCTCCAGAGGCTCTGAGAGGAGCGTGGGGCCCTGTGGATCCCCAGATCTGCTGTGCTCCTGGTTTTTGGCTGCTAATTAGGAGAAGGTCGGAGCTGTGCTGTGTGTGCTGCAGTTCTGTACAGTCAGATAAGAGCAATTACAAATCCATCACAAGGTGTATTTGAATCTCCTTAATTAATAACCAATAAACTCAGCAGTCCCCGGCAGAAGGGCTGGGAGTGCTGGAGGAGGATGCAGGACAGGAATGGGGATGAAGTCAGGCAGCAGTGGGAGGTGGAGGGTGCTGCTGGTCCTCTTTCCATGTAAACCATTTTAAGGAGCACCTCTAAGCTGTGTTGATGGGATGGCCAAGGGCTGATTTATTCTTTGCTCGGAGGGTGGGCAGGCCCTGGCACGGAGCTCCTAAAGGAGCTGCACCACCAGTGCCAAGAGAAATTGGGAGAGCTTGAGTAAAATCAGGACACTACTTTGGCCCAGCATTCCAGGGACATTATCCCACCACAACTGGGGACCTGAATGTCCCACCCAGGCACCCATCTCCTTCTGGATTGACCACACCTGCAGCTCAAACCCCTGGAGTGTCCTCTCTTTTTAGGGAATGAGGAGTTCCCTTCACAGATGTGACTTTAATCAGGAGATGTGGATATGGTGGCAACTCTCTATATCAGTGCTGGTTTCAGGAAAACCTGACCAGGAAGGGGTGACCCACACCAGGGAGACACTTCTGGTCAAGGACCATACAAAGTCCAAAGCTGCTCTAGAGGTCAAGGTAGGGATCCAGTCCTTGGGTCAGTTCAGATCCCAGTTAGCCAGTGAGGAGCGAAACATGGAATCCCAGAAAGGTTTGGGTGGGAAAGGACCTTAAATCCCATCCAGTACCACCCCTGCCATGGGCAGGGACACCTCCCACTGTCCCAGGCTGCTCCAAGCCCCAACGTCCAACCTGGCCTTGGGCACTGCCAGGGATCCAGGGGCAGCCACAGCTGCTCTGGGCACCCTGACATTCCCTGAAGGATGAACCAATACTGTGGCATTCAGCTGAGGAAGGGCAAATGATGGGGGAGCCAACTCCGGGCTTGTCCATGCAGAGGCACCTCCACAGGGATCAGATCTCCCTGTGCAGCATCCTGTGGTGCAGGAATGGGAATATTTGTGCCTTCCCAGCCAGCCATGTGTACATGGAGGATAGTAGGGTTCCATATCTGATCAAACGCTGTGGTTACACAAACCCAAACCTGGCAGATATTGGAGAGGGACAATTGACAAGGAAATGTACAGACAGAACAAGAGGGAATGGATTTCAACAGCCAGAGAGTAGGGTTAGGGGGATATTGGGAAGGAATTGTTCCCTGGGAGGGTGGGCAGGCCCTGGCACAGGGTGCCCAGAGAAGCTGTGGCTGCCCCTGGATCCCTGGCAGTGCCCAAGGCCAGGTTGGACATTGGGGCTTGGAGCAGCCTGGGACAGTGGAAGGTGTCCCTGCCCATGGCAGGGGTGGCACTGGGTGGGCTTTAATGTCCCTCCCAACCCAAACCAGTCTGGGATTTTTAGCTCCTGAGCTCTGGGGCAGAGCTGTTGCTTCCCAAATTCCTTCAGGAGCAAACGTGAGCTGCTGGTGTGCATTGGAGCTGCAGCTGGAAAGGGAACAGCAGAGGGTTCAGAGGGCACTGCCTCTATTCCCATTCCCGGGAGCAGTGTGTCCTGGTGTAATTGCCTGGCTTATTTGGAAAAAACCCACTGTAGTTCCTAGAAATTCAATATCGAAACGACTGCATACGACCCTCTGTGGATTAATTTTGAAGGGAGAAGAAGAATGAGGAATTTAATGCTCCCTCTAATGAATGTCAATCTTCCCTCTAAATGAATAGGAATCGCAGTTTGCTGCACATTGTTGGGAAATGAAAAGCATCCAACGTTCCATTCACTTTCTTCGTTTTTTCCTTTCCCTTTCTTTCTTTTCCGCCCTCTTTGAGCGAGATAATGCTGTGCACAGCAGATGTGAACATTCATTTGTGAGCACGGAGGATTTTTATCTCTCCCTGTACCAGGGCAAGGCTTTCCTTCAGCTGAGCTTTGTAAAATTTCCTGTACAATCCAAACACTGCTACAAGAGCTGGATCCTTCAAAGCCGAGTGGGGTGGGGTTTTTCTGTCCCTCCTGTAGGAAACCATCCCGGGAATTCAAAGCAGAGCTGACCCAGCCTGTGCTTCGAGTGTTTGCTGCTCTCAGTGGCAGAGGAAGGTGTGGGTGAGGCTCTGGTGCCACTGTCCCCCTTGAAGGGATACAAAACCCCATCCCCTCGCTTCCCCAAGCCCT
Organism: Vireo altiloquus; assembly: GCA_013396875.1. NCBI lineage: Eukaryota > Metazoa > Chordata > Aves > Passeriformes > Vireonidae > Vireo > Vireo altiloquus. The sequence continues at coordinate 29,440 of VZRF01001703.1, forward strand.
TCCCTTGCCAGAGGGATCCCCCAGGGCTGATCCCAAAGGGGCGTTTCCAGCAGGAGCTCTGGATTTGGAGAGCCTGGTGCGGTTAGCACGTGGCAGCCTCATCCAGGCTGAGGAGCTGGGCAGGAATCCAGAGTTTCCAGCAAGGAGAGGGAGAACTCCACAGCACTGCCCGGCTCCGTGGGGCTCAGGAGCTGGGTCTGGGAGAGGATGGATGATCCAGAAGCTCTGGAGGAGCAGAGCATCCCGATTTCAGCAGGGGAAGGGAGGATTCTGTGGAGCAGCAGAGCCCTCTGTGTGCCAGGAGCCCTCCCTAGGTTCTCGTCCATGGCAGCTCCATCCCTGTGGGAGAACCACAGGTCAGGAGATCTCCTAGGAATTGCTGTCCCCTGGCTGGAGGCTTACGATGGACATCTGCCCTTCTCCATGCTCTGTTTGGATTTTGGGGATATCTCAGACCTTGGGGACAGTGTGAGGACACCCTACCACAGGCCCTGGCACTGGTGGCAGCAGTGGCTGCTGGGGCTGGCAGGAGAAGGCTCTGTGGCTCTGTCTTCTGGGGCCTTGGGGGAAAACTGGGTCGTACGTGCACATTTGGGGTGCCCGTGGGGGCTTTGGGGTGTACGTGGAGGTTTGGTGTGTACGTGGAAGCTTTGGGGTGTATGTCAAGATTTGGGGTTTATGTCAAGGTTTGGGGTGTACATGGAGGCTTTGGGGTGTGTGTGGAGGTTTGGGGTGTACATAGAAGGTTTGGGGTGTACGTGGAGGTTTAGGGTGTACATAGAAGCTTTGGGGGTGTGTGGAGGTTTGGGGTGTATATAGAAGCTTTGAGGTGTATGTGGAGGTTTATGGTGTACATGGAAGCTCTGGGGTGTGTGTGGAGGTTTGGGGTGTACATAGAAGCTTTGGGGTGTACATGGAGGTTTAGGGTGTACATGGAAGCTTTGGGGTGTGTGTGAAGGTTTGGGGTGTATATAGAAGCTTTGGGGTGTACATAGAAGCTTTGGAGTGTGTGTGGAAGTTTGGGGTGTACATAGAAGGTTTGAGGTGTACATAGAAACTTTGGGGTGTGTGTGGAGGTTTGGGAGCACACACAGAAGGCCTCTCCTGCTGTTCCCAGCACCAGAGCTCAGACATGAAAGGGATGAGTAGGTGCAGGGAAGGGGAATTTTGAGGAGCAGTGCGGGGCTGAGCTGAGGGCTTGGCCCCATCATCCAGGAGTGAACCCCAGGAAATCCCTGGGAAGGGATGTGTCAGAAGAGCACCCATGGCAGTCTGGCACCGGGACACAGAGCTAGGAGCAGGGCCTGCAGGAGCCAGGGATCCGTGTGGCCGTGCCCTGAGACATGGAGAGGGAGGAAGGCAGCTTCCCCCAGGTAGGGGTGCTCTGCTGCAGCTGGAGAGGCCCCTGGCTGCTGTGTCCCGAGGGTCTGGAAGGGGTTTTCCATCTGTTCTCCCTCGTGTGTGGATGCTGGCTCCAGCTGAGCGGATGCCGGCTCGGTGCCAGAGGAGTTTAGAGTTCCACTGTTTTAAAATATTTATTAATGTGAAGATGTCGTTAGCACTAAAGCCGAGGCAATACAGTAGAAGTCTTTTTGCTGGAGTGGAAGTTAGTGATGCTGAAAAGCCATTAAGCTGTAAATATAAACTATATTAAGTGCTCAGGAGCAACCTTAAATATCCCTCCACTGGTTGCTCTGCTTCTGCAAGGCTGAGTGTCTGCGGGGAGGATTATTCACAGAGAGCTCTCTGCACAGGTCTTGGCTCTGCCCAGTGCCTCCGAGAGGGGCCTGAGTGGATTTGCAAGTGAGATTTCAGCTCAGGGATTGCTGTTCAGTGCCAGATATCCCCCAGAACCATAGGATGCTCGCAGGGACAAGAAGGGAGAGTGTTCAACCCTGTCCAACCTGGCCTTGGGCACTGCCAGGGATCCAGGGGCAGCCACAGCTTCTCTGGGCACCCTGTGCCAGGGCCTGCCCACCCTCCCAGGGAACAATTCCTTCCCAATATCCCATCCATCCCTGCCCTCTGGCACTGGGAAGCCATTCCCTGTGTCCTGTCCCTCCATCCCTTGTCCCAAGTCCAGCCAGACACGGTGAGTCCTGGAGAAGGGAAGCTGTGGGTGAGATTCCAGGAAGATTGCTGTCCATGGCTCACAGCCTGATGTGTTCAGCCCCTGCTGAGAGGCTCCTTCCCATCCACTTGGGCTGCTAGCCCAGTCTGGGATCAGCAGTGATCCTCCCATCCTCATGGATCAGGCACAGGAGCTGGGATTTTCTCAGCTGCCAGAGCTCAGAGCAAGTGTGGGGCAGTCCCATGACCGCACTGCCTCTGAGCTCTCTCCATCCCTCTGCTCATGGGGCAGAGCTCCGGGGGAGCAGGAGGGTGCTGGCCCTGCCCCGGGGTCTGTGGGGTCTGACTGTGTCCCCCCAGTGTCTGCTCAGCGTCCCTCAAAGCTGGGCAGCAGGAGCCCCTGAACCCTCCTGTGTCTGGGGTCCTGCTGCTGTGCCAGCCCTCTCATGTTGGGTCTGGGGTAGGCCATGGGGTGCTCCAAGGGCTGGAGCCAGGCTGGGAGAGCTGGGGGTGCTCACCTGGAGAGGAGAAGGCTCCAGGGAGAGCTCAGAGCTCCTTCCAGGGCCTGAAGGGGCTCCAGGAGAGCTGGAGAGGGACTGAGAACAAGGCATGGAGGGACAGGACACAGGGAATGGCTTCCCAGTGCCAGAGGGCAGGGCTGGATGGGATATTGGGAAGGAATTGTTCCCTGGGAGGGTGGGCAGGCCCTGGCACAGGGTGCCCAGAGAAGCTGTGGCTGCCCCTGGATCCCTGGCAGTGCCCAAGGCCAGGTTGGACATTGGGGCTTGGAGCAGCCTGGGACAGTGGGAGGTGTCCCTGCCCATGGCAGGGGTGGCACTGGATGAGCTGCAAGGTCCCTCCCAACCCAAACCATCCCATGATTCTGTGATTCCATGGATTTAGTTAACCCCAGGGGCTGATGGACAGCCTGGCCATGCAGACCCTGCCTCCCTCTGCTGTTGGACATGTCCTTTTGTGCTCTAGCCTAAGGCTGGCACTTGATTTAGTAAACTCCCTGCACCCAGGAGAGCTCACATTTCAATCTTTAAAACCAACCTGAATAAAGATTGCAGAAATAAGGAGCCCCCGCTCCGGCTGCTGAGAGTATGGAGTGATATGGATTTCTTAGGCAATTAAATTGCACATAATAGAGTAAGCATGTTGTACAAATTTAAAGAGCACCTGGAATATGCAGGCATATTCTGAAATTTCTAATCTCATATTTCAGCTCTAGCCCATTAATCTGTCATATTTAAGGCCTTTATTTCTTTTCTGTTCACACTGCTCCGGAGTTGGGATATTGCTGGGAAATGCAGCTCTTCCATATCCGTCTGCATCTCCTGTTGTGCTCCCCGGGCCATGGCATGAGCACCTTTTCCTCCTCAGTGGAGGAGAAGTATCCTGGTGTTCTGAGGAGACTGGAGCAGGGCTGGGACAGTGCTTGGGAACGGCAGCATGACCTGCAGGGACATCCCTTCCTGGGGACAGCAGCTGCAGCCTCATGTCGCTGTCCCCATTCCCAGCCAGCCCAACCCTGACTTTTCCCTTCTTCCCATTCCCAGGCAGCTCCTCAGTGCCAGCCCCGAGTGCTGCATGTTGGAGTCTAGGAAAAGCTTGGGAACTTTTCCTGCTCCTCTGGGTGTTTGTCTTACCCCCAGAGCTCCACAAATAAAGCTTGGCCTGTGAACCAAACTCGTGGGAGCATTTGCCCCCAATTCTGGGTGAGCTGAGAGCACCAAAGGAATGAGGAGATGTTGTTTAGTGCACCACAGAGTGTGGAGTTGGAGTTTTTAGGTTTTGCTATATATATTATATAGAGCCAACATGGAGATTCTAGGGTGTTGGCTTCTTCTTCTTCATCTTCTTCTCTCTTCTCCTTCTCTTCCTTTCTTCTCTGACATGAGTTCCTGTGGTTTGTTAATTGGTAGATAGAATTTAGTGTAGAGGAGACATGTCAGTGAGGTTGATATTCACTGGTTTTGGGAACAAAATGAGATAGGTAAAGTTTTCTAACTGGTTGATAATAGATATAAAAGCTACCTGCTTTGGGTAGCCATTGCCATTCTGCCCTCGTGTTCCTGGAGGTCACAGCACAGTCTGTGCCTCTGAAACTTTGATAAGAACCAGAAATAAACAAGTTCTGAAACAGCAGAAAGAAGCCTCATTTCATCCTTTTGGGACATGGGACACTGAAACAAGGAACACAGCCGGGCCAGGAGTCAGGGTGCAAAGAAAAGAACACCTCCCCCCTGGCACTGCACGCTCCCAGGACAGGCTGGAGTTGTGTAATCCTCCTTCCTTTGGGCAGTAATCCAGGAGTGCTGGCCCTGCACGGCCACTCAGCTCCGTGCTCACCCCTAAGCTGCTCCCAGGGTCAGGTGGAGAGCAGCAGGATCCCTCCGGAGAGGGAGGATTCCCGGTGCTGGGATCCAGGAATGTCACCAACCAGAACTGCTGCTTATTCCTGATTGATTGAGGTCTGAGATGCAGCCAGTGGGATCTGGGCCCTGAGTTTGGGGAGGATCTAGGGGAACACCTGAGGAAGAGGAAATCAAGCCCTGGCACAGCTGCCCAGGGCAGGGTGGAGTTCCGATCCCTGTGGATGTGGCACTTGGGGACATGGGGTAGTGATGGCCTGGGCAGTGCTGGGGGAGCAGTTGGAATTGGGAATCTCAGAGGGCTTTTCCAGCCTTTCTGATTCCATTTGTTTGTTTTCTGCCCCCTCCCTAATGTGGCAGCAGTGTCTGTGCCTGTCTCACCTCCACGGGGGCCCTTTCCTGCCTGAGTTACAAATTCCCTGTGTGGAAACATTCCAAGTGTCCCAGCTCTGGGAATCCCACTGCTGCTGAAGGCCCAGCAGGCTCCATGGATTTGTGGATTTCCAGGTTTTGGGTCACGGAGTTACCTGGGAGATTTTTTTCCCTTTACAAATCCCAAGACCACTCCCGCAGAGCCCTGGGATTCCCCTGGGGGTGCTGAGGCAGCTCCTGGTGTGCTTCTGTGCACACCTGCAGCCAGTCCTGAGCTCTCTCCAGGCTTTTTTCCAGTGGAGGGAAGGGCTGAAGTCAGGACTGTAACCCTGAAACCTTTCAGGGGTACAACAGAGAGGAATTACAGCTCCTGTTTATTCCCAAACCACAGGCCTTGTTTCTCCCGAGCCTGTGACAGCCTCACGCTGTTGTCACTGAGGTGCAGCAGCTGCCCTGGGAGGAGTTGTTGTGGTACAGCCCCTGCCAGCCATGGGGTGTCCTCCACACCCCTAACCCTGCATTATTCCTGCTCTTTTCCATAGGCAATGTGTCTGTAGGAGCACTGGACAGGATGGAATCTGACTTTGGCCTGGGATTGCATCTGCTTGTAAAATCATAAAATCAGCACAGTTTGGGTTAGAAGGGACCTTAAATCCCATCCAGTCCCACCCCCTGCCATGGGCAGGGACACCTCCCACTGTCCCAGGCTGCTCCAAGCCCCAATGTCCAACCTGGCCTTGGGCACT
>VZRF01001703.1:35155-61702 GCA_013396875.1 Vireo altiloquus
CTGGCTCCAGCAGCTCCAGGTCCTTCCTGTGCTGGGCCCCAGGGCTGGGGCAGCTCTGCAGGTGGGGTCTCACCTGAGTGGGGCAGAGGGGCAGAATCCTCCCCTCCCCTGCTGCCCCCAGTCACTGCTGAAGGTGTTTAACAAGGCCCTGACAGGGACTGAGGGAGCTGGAACTGAGCTCAGCTGCATCCCAGACAGGTCCCAGGCTGCACTGATAATTCCATGTCCCTGCCAGGCATTCCTGGGAAAAGCCTTTTGGGGTATCCCTGAATTAAGGCAGCCTCCAAATGCTCTCTCTCTTTTTTGCCTCTGCTGGGGCAGGAGAAATGTGAGGATTGGAGGTTTGGCTGCATCCCCAGGGCAGCTCTGGATGTTTTGGGAAACAGGGACGGCGGGCAGTGGGTTCAGGAGGCTGTGCCACACATCCCACCCTCCGTGGGGCACCCACAGAGGCCTCTGGGGCTCAGGACCTTTCCAGCCCCTCTCTGATGCAGCCTCAGCTGGAGCTGCATCAGCCTCTGGGAGCTCCTCTGAAACCCAGCCCGAGGGAAAAAAAGGCAAAAACCTGACCCATTTTTGTCTGCTGTGCACAGCCCAGGCTCCTTGGCTGCTTTAAACTCCTGCCTTCGATTAGTAAAAGCTAAATTGTTTTGCTGTGGAATTGTTTGAGAGTAAAGAGAGGTCCGGGGTGTTAATTTGCTCTTTGTTTTTGCTAAAGGAACCACGGGGGGGTTGGAGCCTGGCTGCTCCCTGAGCGAGGCAGGCAGGTTTGTGTTGGTTTGTTTGCAAAACAAAGTTTCAGGGATCGACTTTGCAGAGCAAAACGAAGCCAGGATGGAAGAAAAGATGTGAGTGCTCTCTCAGGAGAGCTTTAAAAGTATGCACACCTTGCAGATGCTTCAGAAATTCAGAGCTGACCCCGCTCGCTTTGTTTAAAAAAAATTAAAACATAAATAAAATTCTCCTGCACACACCCACCCCCCCCGTGGCTTTCTTTGTGAGGAACTTCTGACAGACTCAGAAATGCTCTGCCTGCTGAATAAATTATAAACTCCATCCTCGGGCAGAGGCTGCACAGCCAAAAGCAAATTAAATCCTCGTCAGTGCAGTATGGAATGGAGATGTTTGCTTCAGTTTGAGCATTGTGGATTTAGAGTATTTACCTTTTTCTCAGGCTGCTCAGGAAGGGGAATCTCTGCCTGGGAGCCTGGCTGGGGAGGGGTGGGTGGGACAGGGGATATGATGCTCTCCAGAGAGGGCTCAGGAGGCTTTTCAAAGGGAAAAGCCTCTTCCAGGGCATCCCTTGGGATGGGGCCCAGGGTGCTGCTGGGTCTCCTCGGAGCAGGGCTTGGCTGCAGGGAGCCAGAGCTGTCACACAGACCCTCGGTGGCTGCTGTGCTTTGGGAGCAGCCAGAAATGGCTCAGCAAAGATTTGGGAAGGTCTGACCACAGTGGTCCCCGAGGAGCCTCACATTGCAGCCCAGCCCTGTCCCAGTGACAGGAGGTCCCTGGGATGTCACTCTCCTGTCCCTGCGCCTGCTCAGCACCCCAGACATCCCAAATCCATGTGGGAGATGATGCTCCAGGTCTGCTGAGCATGGAGCAGCTGCAGCAGCACCTCTGAGCTGGGTGTGAGCTCCTTCTGAGCACCCAAAACTTGGAAATCGAGGGGGAAAGTGAGGCCAGAGCTGCTCCAACTGTTCTCATTCCCCGCCGGTGTCAGGAGAGGGAAGAGGCAAAGGTTCATTCATTAAATTATGTAAGGATTTACCAGCACTTTATGCTGCAGAGCAATCCCAGCTCCATTCCCCTCCTGCCTGCTCCCTGCTCCCGGGATGTGCCACTTCCAGCTGGGTCTGGCCCCAGCCTGGTGTCAGCAAAGCTTGGAGTTCATAGGAAACATAAAGGAGAAGAGAACCCTGCCCTGTATCTCCTCCACGAGCAGAGTCCCATCAGAAATATTACAGATTGATCCGTATTTTATCTGGGAGGGAGGATGGCTCCTTAACATCATTAAGTGGTGACCTTTAAAACTCATCTTCTTCTGCCAGGCTGGTCAGGCAGTGGATGGAGCGGAGACGGATGGCGGCGGTGGGGAATCAAATAAATTGTTTGCTGAGATCAGTGCGGGTGTGTTTGCAGTGGTGTGGAGGTCCCTGGGCCACTGTTCACTGTCTCTTTCTTTTTTACAGCAGAATAAATCCAGTTTGGTGCCCAAGATGAATTTTCAGGGCCATATGTCATGTTTTACAAGGGGCTGACAGCTCAAATTGGGGCAGAATGATGGTGCCCAGCCCGAACTCACCTCGATGACTTTATTAGATTTCTCATCCTGGAGCAGAGGAGCAGGCTGGGTTTGGGGGGATGTTTTCTGTTGGGAAGCTGATCCTGCTTAGTTTGAGCTGTGACTGTTGGTGTGTGGTAAATGCTGCCAGGGCCAGGCTGGGACATGCAGAGCTTCACATGAGGTGCTTCAGATCTCAGCCTCTGTGCCCCTGAGGCTGCTTCCTCACAGCCTGGGAATGTGAAGGGGTCAATCCCACATGGATCTGGGCAGGATTGCCTTGGACCCCTCTGAATTTCTGGGAGCTCATGGTGATGGGGATCTGCTCCCTCATGCCCTGGCTGTGCTCTCCTGTGTTTGGAGCTCCTGCATGATCCTGGTGCTGGGAAAAGGAGATTTTCTCAGGGATGAAAGCTGCATCGTGGCTGCCCCATGGCAATGCTCTTACACTCCTGGCTGTCACTGCTCCTGCAGCTGGGGAGAGTGGAAGGTGTCCCTGTCCCTGGGGGAGCAGGGCTTGGAAAATTTAAGGTCTCTTTGAACCTGAAATCCATGATTCTAGGACTAATTGCTTGGGCAGGAGAAATTCCCAAGGAGAGGCAAGAGAAGAGTGGGAAGGAATGAGGTGAAAGTCAAAGGGCTGTAACTCCATGAGGAGTTTCAGCTGCCTCAGGGCAGTGGGGACTGGTGGATCCTGTTCCCCTGGGGCTGTGCTCAGGGTTGTTGCTCCTGCCATCAGCCTGGAGCTGGATCCAGGAGGGTAAATCCCAGTTTGTGTCTGTTTCCATTAGTGTTGCTCTCATCCCTGGGGCTCCCAGCACAGCCTGGGATGGTGTTTGGGATGTGGGGTGGAGGGGAGGATGGGACAGGGCAGAGGGATGGGACAGGGGCAGACAGATGGACCAGGCAGCCTTGGTGCAGGGAGGGTCAGCATGGGCTGGATGCTGAGCATGGACATGGCATGAGGCCACAGTGACCACTTAGCTCTGGAGGAGGAAGAGGAGGAGGAGGAGGAAGAGGAGAAGCTCTGTGCTGGCCCAGCACTGCCTCTGCTCCTGCCAGAACACACCCGAGTGCCACTGTAGGGTGAGGTGGCACTTCCCAGAGGGGCAGGGAAGTGCTGCATCCTTTTTCTAGCCCTTTCCTTGACCTCTGAGAGGTCGGCAAGGACTCAGAGCTCATTCTGTGCACTCGGTGAGACCACACCAGGGGCACAGGGACAGAGGAGCTGCATCCCCAGGGGTGACAGGCCCTGGGGACAGCAGGAGTAGCTCAGACACCACCACTGGTCCCCTCTGAGGAGAGAAATTGGGGGTTTCCCCAGGCCCTGAGCTGTTGGCACAGCTCCTCTGCACCTCTCGTCCCTTGTCCCAGGGCTGTGCTTCCAAGGGAAGTGAGGACAGAGCTTCTGTGTCTCCAGCAAGGATGTGCCTGACTTTGGGATGTCTTTGCACACTCAGACAGCCCTTAAAGCAGAAGGTTACCCTAATTTATGGGCCCTGGATTTATGGGAGGTATATATATCAAGGCACAGTGTAATAGCTTTGCTGTGGCCCATCTCCGGGGGGGACATCCTGGAGTGTCTGGGAGCAGGGACAGCTGTGGGAACACTCACCAGAGTCACTGCTTTAACTCCTTCACCTCAGCAGCAGGGAAGGGACAATTCTGACAATTCTGCCACCAACCCAGAGTGCCTGAAGTGCTGAACCTGTGCTGGGAGGAAGCTGGGAATGGGACCCAAAGCCCTTTCGCTTCAGTTTCCTGGGAAACTGAAGAAGGGGAGATTTCCCAAAACTCAACCCTGCCCTTCCTGCAGGACCCTCCTGCAGTGCCCTGTCCGTGCCCACCCTCTATCCATGCTCCTGACCCCACCATGAGCAGTTTGTCCTTCCTGGCCCTCCCTGCTGGTACCCAGAGCTGGTGCTCCTGCTGGGCTCTCTCTGCCTCCTGGGCCAGCCCTGGGATCTGCCCCGAGGTGTTCCTTCAGCTACTGTCACCTCCTGGTGCTCCTGCTGGGCTCTCTCTGCCTCCTGAGCCAGCCCTGGGACCTGCCCCGAGGTGTTCCTTCAGGTTCTGTCACCTCCTGGTGCTCCTGCTGGGCTCTCTCTGCCTCCTGAGCCAGCCCTGGGACCTGCCCCGAGGTGTTCCTTCAGGTACTGTCACCTCCTGGTGCTCCTGCAGGTGTCCCTTGGTTGGTGGGACAGGCAGAAAGAGGCACATCGGCTCCTGTTTCACTTCCCATTCCCAAAGTTTCCTGAGCATCCTGGAGCCCTTGGGAGTGAGGAGGGGATGGAGCTGGGGGTGATCTCTGTCCTCTCCCTGCCCCAGGGGCTGCCCTGGCTGGGGAGGTGCCAGGCAGGAGAGCTGAGCTGAGGGTGGCTGGGACCATCTGGGAACAGGGTCCTGAGGGCATCCAGCACATAGGGACAGCTGGAATTCCTCTGGGAGCTCTGGAATTCCTCCCAGTGGGAGCTGCTGGCCTGGAGCTGAGGATCCCAGCAGATACCATAGCAGAATCCCAGTGGGAGCTGCTGGGTGAGGCTGGAGCAGCCCAGGGCTGGCAAAGGCTCTGCTGGGTTCAGTGCTGGCAGTGCTGGGGCTGAGCTGGGCTGGAGCAGCCTGCATTCCCTGCAGGATAAATCCCTTTCTGACTCATTCCTGAGGCTGCAGGCAGGGCCTGGAGCGGCTGATGGTGCAGAGGCACTGCCAGGGGTGGGGAGAGGGAAAGGTGGATGTAAGCAGGGTCCCAGGCCCTGGGTGCTGCACCCACCAGCCCCACACAGGGTACAGCACAAGCCTTCCTCACATCCCAGAAAGCAGAAATCGCTGGAGCATCTCAGCTCCCTGAGCCTTCGCTCTCACTGAAATCCTGAAAAGCCTGAAATCAGCAGGAATTGCTTGGATTTCTTCACGGACCCACCAGGGCAGGCTGAGCCCTTTCCCATCTAGCTGCCCCTCCCTGCTGGAGCTGCGCTTTCAGAGCCACTTTGCTGTGGCTGTAGGAGGAGGGGGTTGAAAATCTGCTATTCCTGGGGGCCAAGCTCTCCTGTCCTTCCTCCTCCTCCTCCTCCTCCTCTGCAGTCCCTGTGTGGAAATGGCTGTGCCCACTCAAGAAGTTGGCACTGCTGCTTGAAGATGTTCTGCTTCTTTAACGGAGCCTCAGCAGTTACAAAAACTCGCCTTTAAAAATTCATGCTGTTCTGTATCATGTTAAATATTTATTCTAAAGGAACAATGCGTTCCCCCCCTCCCCCTCCTGCTATGATACCTATTTTGCATATGAGCTGATTAATTATTAAGCACCTACATTTTATTTTGACAAACAGAAGATGTGCTCCAGTCAGTCGGATGCTGTTGTGTTCCGCTGAGCTGTGAATTCACCTTCCTTCTCCAGGCACAGAGATCCTCTCTGGTTGTGTCCTGGAGCTCCTCCACACCAGGAATCTGAGCCTGGCCATGGCCAGTCCTGGACCTTCATGTCCCTAATCCTGCAGAGCCCTGGAGAAAACTGCAGGATCCTCTTTCCCTGCTCAGCCCCAGGTGTGTTTTTACCTGCCCTGGCACCTCGCTCTGCTCAGGTGAAGGTGATGAACTTTTCCTGAAGAAGACTTTCCCCAAGGCTGGGGCAGGAAAAGGTGATGCTGGTCTGGCTGGGCACCCTGGGTGTTGGAGTCCAGGAAAAAGCCTGGGAACTTTTCCTGCTCCTCTGGGTGTTTGTTTTACCCTCAGAGCTCCACAAAAAAGGCTTGGTCTGCGAACCAAGCTCATGGGAGCATTTACCCCCAATTCTGGGTGAGCTAAGAGCACCAAAGAAATGAGGAGATGTTGTTTAGTGCAGCACAGAGTGTGGAGTTGGAGTTTTTAGGTTTTGCTATATATATTATATAGAGCCAACATGGAGATTCTAGGGTGTTGGCTTCTTCTTCTTCATCTTCTTCTTTCTTCTCCTTCTCTTCCTTTCTTCTCTGACATGAGTTCCTGTGGTTTGTTAATTGGTAGATAGAATTTAGTGTAGAGGAGACATGTCAATAAGGTTGATATTCACTGGTTTTGGGAACAAAATAAGATAGGTAAAGTTTTCTAACTGAGGTACTAAAAGCTACCTGCTTTGGGTAGCCATTGCCATTCTGCCCTCGTGTTCCTGGAGGTCACAGCACAGTCTGTGCCTCTGAAACTTTGATAAGAAAGAAAAATAAACAAGCTTTGAAACAACAGAAAGAAGCTTCATTTCATCTTTTCGGGACATGGGACACTGAAATAAGGAACACAGCCGGGCCAGGAGTCAGGGTCCAAGGAAGAACCTCTCCCCTGACACCTGGGGTGGCCCAGGGCAACAGTGAGAGCCTGGTGCCAGCGTCCACCCCTGGTAAAGCAGGGCATGGGGGAGAACCTGGATGTGCTGGGCCCAAGGCAGCTGTGCCCCAGCTGGTTCCGAGCATGGAGCTGCTCCATGACAAACAGGCATGATGGCATGAGGTCCCAGAGGACATTTCCTGCAGTGGAGTTTTGAGCTCCTCCAGGGAATGTGAGGTCCCCAGTTGGGCCCCACCGAGGTGGTTTGTGCCCAGGATGCTTTTTCTTCTCAATCTCTCATCTCAGGACAAAATAACAAAATATTTCGTTGCTGCTTCAGGTTGTTTATTCTAAGTTATCAAAGGTTCAGGAACACAGTGTCTGCACTGTGCCAAATGGCCACAGACACCCAGAGCAGGGAGATTATAGAGTTTTATCATCAAACAGGAAGATTCTATGTATATTATTTTGTTTCTAAATCCAATAACTATCAATATTATTAACATGTCTCTTCTAAACTAAATTCTCTCTACCAATTACTACATGATAGGAACTGAGGTCACAGAAAAGGGAAGAAGAAGAAGAAGAAGAGGGAAGAAGGAGAAGGACAAGGGACTGACACCCTAAAATCTCCATCTTGGTCCCACAGTAATACATGAGGCAATTCCTAAAACTACAAACCCATTTTTCTGTGGCACATCAAACACTCAGCTTTTCATTTCTTTGGTGCTTGCTGCTCACCCAGCAGTGGGGGCAGCCTCTCCCAAGGGCTCATTTCGATGGCAAAGCCTTCTTGTGGAGCTTTGGGGGTAAATTTGGTCCCCAGGAGAAGAGGCAAAGCTGTTTGACTTTGCTGGTCTCCAACAGGGGAAGCCACTGCTGAAGCTGAGACCCAAACGCCCTGAGTGATTCCCTGGGGTGGGAGGGCAGAGCTGTGTCCTTGGAACAGGGAGCTGCGCTGGAGATTCAAGCAGGGCTGCCATTCCTGGAGCCTGCTGGGCGCTGCTGCTTTGGTAGATGTGCATACCTGGAGCCTCTCCCACGGGAGTTTTGTGGGAGATGGAAGCTCAGTGGGACTGGAGCCCAGCTGTGTGCTACTGCCAGTCCCTTCCCTGCACAGCAGCACTGGCAGATGCAGGATAAGTGGAGAAAAAGAGCTCTTGGCACGCTGGGACCCTGTCCTGCTGGGGGGACACCTCATGGCCCTGCTCTCCTGGCACTGCCACACCTGGGAATGACAGCTGAGCAAAGAGCTGCTGCCAGGGCAAACTCCACTCTAGGATTATCAGGAATTAATCTTGCTAAGAAAACAGGATTACTGTTCAGGAGAGATGCCCACAACCCATCATTTGTATTCTTTGGGAGATTCCAGTGTTAGTCCCTCTTCTCCAGATTTCCCGAGGAAGAACAGCCCCAGATTTCCCAAGGAAGAACAAAAATAACTCTGAAGTTTTCCCATGGAGATGCGATCTCGGCCGCTTTGCAAGCACGGGAGCATCCCTCCCTCTCTCTCTGCGCTTCCCCGAGCAGGCTTTGCACCAATAAAAACGCAGCCACGGGATCCATTTTGGAGCTGATGTTCAGGAAAGCAGGGAAATGAAGCAAATTGTTTCGAGATGTTCGTTTGGGGGAGATGTGATCTCTCGGCGTGTCCCTTTGCAAAGGCCCTGTCAAAAACCTCTCCTCTGGCTCCACCCCGGGACTGCAACCACAACATGAAGAAGCCGGGCAAGGCAAGATTGCCAAATATTTGGAGCGGATTGCCGGGGAATCTTTGTCTCGGGATGGGTTTGGAAGCGCTGTCAGGACGAGCAGAGGCTGTGGGTGCGCGGGGGAGGGATGCGCTCTCATTAACAGCTTCATTAGCGAGCGGCAGGGGGGCACGGCGATGGCACCGCAGGTGGAGCGGAGCCGAAAGGTGTCCAAAACAGCTCCCGGGAGAGGCTGGAAAAACATCGGCATCGTGCTCGGCTCGGCAGCAAATGGCCCCGCGGCAAAACTGGCCACGGAGCTTGGTGCTCGCTGCTGGGTGTGCTCGAGTGAAAAATGAGGTTCGCTCCTGGTAAAATTTAGAAAGGTTTTAATAAGGGGTTTACTAAAAAGGACAATAGGAGGCAGAAATAAAGCACAGAGTTAATAGGGCCTGGTGCTTGGCACGATGCCAGAGGCACACCTGAGCTAACAAACCTCTTCTGTTAAATGCCTGAGTCTCATATATATTCATAGATTTCTGTGCATCATTCAAATATTCCTTTTTTGGTATCTCTTTGGGTTCCAAGTTGTCCCCTATCCGGTTATCCTGCGTTCCACTTCTGATCGATAAATTCTTCATTCCAGGGTCTGAGGCCTGTTGATGTTATCTTCAGCCAGACAGTCCAGGAATTTGGGGAATTTCCTCGCTCATTTTTGCTATCCTTAGTTTACTACATAAAGAAACATTCTACATGATATAATCCTAAGACATCACACTACTTTTTTTAAAATGAAATATTTTCATGCCACTTCATTTTCTTACATTACACATATGACATTCATTTTAATATTAGCGAAAAGCCAACAATACAATGTGCACTTATAACACTCGGGAGGGCGGTGGAGGATCCGTGTGATGCCCAACACCCCTGGGGTCACTCTCTCACTGGCTGCACTGGGAATTCCAGCAAAATCCTGGACACTTGGGAGTGGAGAAGGCAGCAAGAGTGTGCAGGGCCCTTGTCCTATCACTGCAGAAGGATCTGTGAGCAGTGCTGGGCTTTGCTGCCTGCCCCAGGTGTCATCACCTGATTTTAGCAATTAAAGGGACCATGAAGGTTGGAAGTCCAGCCTTGAAAGGAGCAGTTTCGGGGTGTCAGGCACTGGCTGGAATAGAAACAGGGCTGTGAAAACTCTTCAAGGAGCCAGAGCAGGGAGCTCTTGTTATAAGTGCACATTGTATTGTTGGCTTTTCGCTAATATTAAAATGAATGTCATATGTGTAATGTAAGAAAACGAAGTGGTATGAAAATATTTCATTTTAAAAAAGGTAGTGTGATGTCTTGGGATTATATCATATGTAGAATGTTTCTTTATGTAGTAAACTAAGGATAGCAAAAATGAGCAAGGAAATTCCCCAAATTCCTGGACAAGAGGGAACCTCGTTTTTCACACTCTGATGGCAGAACTGCAGGTGCTGGGTCCAGGCTGGGCCTGGCTGCTGCAGCCTCACATTGCTGCTGAGGGACAGAGCAGGGGCCCAGCGGTGGAAGGACAGGACAAAGGGCAGTGGATTNGCTCTGCTGGGAGAGAGACAGAGCAGTGGAGGGACAGGACAAAGGGCAGTGGATTAGAACTGTCAGAGGGCAGGGATGGATGGGATATTGGGAAGGAATTGTTCCCTGGGAGGGTGGGCAGGCCCTGGCACAGGGTGCCCAGAGAAGCTGTGGCTGCCCCTGGATCCCTGGCAGTGCCCAAGGTCAGGTTGGACATTGGGGCTTGGAGCAGCCTGGGACAGTGGAAGGTGTCCCTGCCTATGGCAGGGGTGGGATTGGGACGGACTTTAAGGTCCCTTCCCACCCAAACCAGTCTGGGATTCTGTGATTCCATGAATGTGAAAAATCAGTATTTTCACACCACCCAGGGCAGGGGATGAAGAGATGAGCAGGGCTGGAGGTGAATCAGGAGCCTGGAGAATAGAGCCAGCCCCTCTTCTTTGGCACAGGACCCTTTCCCGAGGCTGCCAGCACTGCCTGGGGCAGACTTTAGACATAAGATGGCTTTCCTTGGGGCTTTCCAGACAGCCAGGACAGCCCTGAACCCCAGGATCCCTGAGCTCTCCTGCTGCCCCTGTGTTGGCTGTGGGTCCCTGTCTGCAGGGAAGGTGCAGAGCTGGTGGCTTTGCTCACGTCTGAAAGGACACAGAGCTCTGGGAGCTGGGCAGGACACTGATTTTAGACAGAACAGTCTCAAATCCTACAAAACCTCCTTCCCAGGAGGGACAGCATCCACTGACCCGTGGTTCACCCAAGGGTGCCTGGTCCTGTGTCCTCCTGTGCTGACCTGCTTGGTGTCTGTGTCTGTGGTGGCTCTGAGCTTCACCTGCCCTGTTCCCCGTTTCTCTCCATGGATGATCTGTCCCTACCAGCAAGGAGAACTTCCCTCAGCTGCAAGGAGCTCTGTGTCTCCTGAGGATCCACCCTGATCACCCCCACACCTCCCTCAGCCAGAAGTTTGTCCTGCTGCAGGTGACAGACCAGCAGTGATCCTGTCTGGCACTGCTTGCTTCCCTCCTTTCCCATGTTTGGCCGTGTTTCCTGCAGGAATCCCCTCCCCCACAGGTTCCACAACATCCATTTCAGGTGTTTCCACGGGGTTTAGGCCAGGGAAGCTCTCCTAGACAAAGTGTAGGGAGGGTAATAACTCCATCCTCTCCCACTGTCTGCTCCAGGCCTGTCTCCTGGGAAAGCCTCCTCTGTAAATAGCAGCCCTGAGTGTTTCCAGGTTCCAGAGTGGTTCAGCAAAGAATCACATCAAGGGCTCTTAATGCCTGACCTTTCCCATCTCCCTGCAATTCCTGAGTGTGAGGCTCAGGTGGGGAAGTGCCTGGGAGTCTTTCTGACCCCACACAGCCTGTGCCTGGCAGAGGCTGGAGCTGGACCCCAAGGGACCTGTCCCTGTGTCCCCAAGCTGCTGCTTCTGAGGGTGGCTGGGGACATCTGGGCCACCCTGAGCAGGGCTGGTGGGGAAAGGTGCTGGCAGACCTCCACACATGGCTCTGCCACGGGTGTGGGGCTGGTGCTGCTCTGGGAGGACAATGTGGTGAGTCATGCTGGGCTGTACTGGGTCATACTGGGTTGTACTGGGTTTTACTGGGTTGTGCTGGGTCATACTGGGCTTTGCTGGGTTGTGCTGGGTCATACTGGGTTGTGCTGCATTGTACTGGGTTTTACTGAGTTGTGCTGGGTCATACTGGGTCATACTGGGTTGTGCTGGGTCATACTGGGTTGTGCTGGGTTGTACTGGGTCGTACTGGGTCATACTGGGTCATACTGGGTCATACTGGGTTGTGCCTGGGTCATACTGGGTCACACTGGGTCATGCTGGGTCATACTGGATTGTGCTGGGTCATACTGGTTGTGCTGTGTCGTACTGGGTCATACTGGGTCATACTGGGTCATACTGGGTNTCACACTGGGTTGTGCCGGGTTGTACTGGGTCGTACTGGGTTTTACTGGGTTGTACTGGGTCATACTGGGCTTTACTGGGTTGTGCTGTGTTGTACTGGGTCACACTGGGTCGTACTGGGTCACACTGGGTCACACTGGGTCGTACTGGGTCATACTGGGTTGTGCTGGATTGTACTGGGTTTTGCTGGATTATACTGGGTTGTGCTGTGTCATACTGGGTTTTACTGGGTTGTACTGGGTCATACTGGGTCACACTGGGTCGTGCTGCTGGTTTGGGTCTCTGAGTTTCCCTGGATGAAGTCGGGAGCCCAGTGATGCCAGAATGTGGCACTGGCAGCTGGAGGAGTCAGGAGGCCTCGGGGATTTGTGCAAAGGCAGAGCTGGGAACTCCACAACTCCCTGACAGGAGTGGGGTCAGGCTCTGCTCCCAGGGAACAGAGGAGAGGGAACAGCCTCAGGCTGGGCCAGGGTGGATATTGGGAACATTCCTTCATGGAAAGGGTGCTCAGGGGCTGCCCAGAGAGGTTTGGAGTCCCCATCCCTGGAGGTGTCCTGGATGTGGCACTCAGTGCTCTGGGCTGGGGACGAGGTGAGGATCAGGCAGAACTTGGACTTGGTGAGCCTGGAGCTCTTTTCTAACCTGAATAATTCCACGGCTCTGTGCTTCCACAGTGCAGGAGCAGCCACACCAGCGCCGTGCAGAGGTGGGGGCTGTGTGGGGCAGGATCTCTTCCCACGCAGAGCTGTGCGTCCCATCCAGCTGTGCATTCCCAGCTGTGGCCATGCCAGCCCCAGCTCAGATCCTGCCTTGGAGCTGGAGGACTTTGGAGTGGCTCAAGCACTGGGATTGCAGAGTGCAAAGAGCTCCTTTGGTCAGGTTGGTGTCAGCAGCTGGGGCTGAAATCCGTGTTTGAGGAGCAGGATGTGGCTGCTGGGACAAGGATGGGGAAGTCTGGGGCAACTGGCAGAGCTGGCACTTCCCTCCTGACCAGCTGTGAAAGAGAATTAAATCCAGGGAGTTCTGTTGCGTCTGCTTTTGAGGAGGTCAGAGGAACAATTCTCTCCTATGGCTGTGCAGTGATTCCAGGCAGGAATGGTTTTGCATGATAAAAACAAGGCAAGGAGCCGACTCTTTTCTTGATAGCCTTTATTGAGGATCAGCTTAGTAAGGATCCGGGAGCCCAAGGACCCGAGACGTAGAAGAGGAGGTTTTGGGCAGTTTTATCGATCACCAGCAGAGCTGAGGCTTCCAACCTCACGGGAGCCCAAGAAATACCTGCAAATAGCTCCAAGTCCGGAGGGTTTCTCTTAGTCCAGACCTTCTGAAGTGAGGGCGACGACTTTAAAACGTAGAAACCAGGATCGGAAGGTAGCTCTGCTTGTTGCTGGTGCAGAGGTGTTAATTATTTGTTTTAATTAGGCGTTGGCTCGTTGTTCTAGGAGTTGATTGTCATTTGCTGGTGCAGGTCTCCTTAATTTGGATGTGAATCCTGACGCCCCTTCCCCTCCAGCGCCATTCCTGGGAGCAGGGGAGGCATTCCCGACGGGAAAAGGGATACAGGGACGGAACTGGCATATACCATTGGGGAGGTAACAGAGAAAATAACATGTTTGACATGAACTGGGGGCAGATGGCAAAAACGATAAGGATAACGAGGTGTATAACAAAACAACAGGGTACTTAACAGGGGCAATATAGTACACAAAAGATAATGGAGTACGTAACGACAAACATTAAGGTGCTTTAACAAAAACAATAGACTTAATTAGCAGGGTAGATAGCAAGAACCCGGTGGATAAACACCGAGGTAAATAGAAAAAATATAACATGAGAATTTTATTCGTGACACTGCAGGGCTGGGGTGTTCTGAGCTCCCTGCTCACCCTGGCACACACAAGAGCTGCAGCACAGTGCCCAGGCCATGGCTGCATCCCTGGAGGGCTGGGAATGGTGGCACCTGGTGGGCTTGGAGGGCTTTTCACACCAGATTCCATCACTGCATGGCAAGAGGAGAGACATCTTCCCTGAAGGCACACACCTTGCCTTGGGCCCTGACCTGCTGCAGGGTCTGGTGATCCGAACGAGCTTCAAAGTGCAGCTTTGCACAGAATTCCCTGGGTGTGAGGTGGCAGCGGCTGAGCTGTGGCCCAGGGCTGTTGTGTGCAGAGAAACCAGGGTAAGCACAAAGCAACTGGGGGAAAAAAAAAAAAAAAAAAAGGAGTTTTTAAATTTTAAATGAGTTTTATTTCTTTTCATGTTGCAGGGCTGCATTTTCTTTCCCTCATTTTCTGCTCCTCTTAGAGCCTGGTACTGCTGAAGTGGTTGTTTTGTGCTTGTTCCTTTAATTAGTTTCTTAGCAGCTTCCCAGCTTTCCTATGGAGACTTGTTCTTCTTCTGAAGTTGATTTCTTAAGGTTAGGCTTAAAAAAGCTCATCCATATGGAGGGACATGAAGTGAAAGGGAAAGCTTGGTAGGAATGATGCAGAGACGTTTGCTGAGCCTCGGTGTCCAGTTCTGGGCACTGGGGAGAGATCCAGGGGCTGAGATTTGACTTACAGGTCTCAAATATTGATCATCATCAATCATCACAAAGATGATCAGAGGGCTGGAGCACTCTTCCTATTAGGAAAGGCTGAGAGATTTGGATTACTCAGCCTGGAGAAGAGAAAGCTCTGGAGAGACCTCAGAGCTCCTTCCAGGGCCTAAAGGGGCTCCAGGAGAGCTGGAGAGGGACTTGGGACAAGGCATGGAGGGACAGGACACAGGGAATGGCTTCCCAGTGCCAGAGGGCAGGGATGGATGGGATATTGGGAAGGAATTGTTCCCTGGGAGGGTGGGCAGGCCTGGCACAGGGTGCCCAGAGAAGCTGTGGCTGCCCCTGGATCCCTGGCAGTGCCCAAGGCCAGGTTGGACATTGGGGCTTGGAGCAGCCTGGGACAGTGGAAGGTGTCCCTGCCCATGGCAGGGGTGGCACTGGATGGGATTTAATGTCCCTTCCCACCCAAACCATTCCAGGATTTTATATCCAATCAGTTTCCAGGCTGAATTTACTGGGACTTGGGCACCTCAGGCACTGAAATTCTTCAGCAAACCCTTCCCTGTTCCCTTTGGCTGGAGCACGAGGCTGGTTTTATCCTGCTCCCTTTGGAAATGTCAGCCCATGTGCACAGGAATTTTTTTCAGCAATTTGGTGTCTTGCAAGCCGAGATCCCTTTTTAATGCTAACAAGGAATCAATTTGTTTTGAATGTGCAAAGATTTTATGCCACTAAGAGAAGGATTTTTAATATGGATATAATAAGCCTTATGCTATGTCCATGGTTTGAATAATCCATGGATTTCTCATTTTCCTGCCTCAGAAAAGATGCTGGAGTAAAGAAAAAGCTGCTGAAAAGGGCAGCCAGAGTGACCAGAGGGCTGGGGTGGGGAAGGACCCTCAGAGAGGTTTTGCACTTTTGGAGACCTTTTTGCCAGAGGTTCCTAGGGCAGGGCAGGGGAGCACTGAGGAACTGTCACATTTTTAACCCTGGTGGCACTCAGGGAACAGGTGAGGCTGGAACCTCACCACACATCCATCACTCGTGGAGGGCTTTGCCCCAGGATGCTGTGGGAGCCAAAGGACAGAGTGAGTTTGAAGAGAGAAAAGGCAAAGTGGCTTTCTGGGATCATCCATTGTGGCTGTGGTGGTGCAGGTGAATAACCCCAAAGCTGGAAGTCTCCAAGTGCTGCCTGGCAGAGTGGCAGGGCAGGACTGTCACACTGTGCCCTGTCACTTGTGTGGAGCCACACGGAGCCTCTGCCTGTGCCAGAGCAGGATGAAAGCCCCCTGACCTTTGTAGTGCTTCGATATCCCTGGGATTGGGCAGAAAAACAATTCTGAAAGGGTTCACCGGAGCAGCCAAGACCCAGATTCCAAGTTGCTTGGGTGCAGCAGAAACAGGGATTTAACTTTTAGAAGCTGCAGATTTCATCCTGGCTCTTGTCTGTCTTTTTCTTTTTTTTTTAAATGGTTTTCTAAAATTACCAAAAAGCACCCACAGATGGTGGATTTCTGATTGGTTTGTTGTGTGTGAGTGTGAAAATCCACAGCATGTTGGTGCTCCCTGCTTGGTCTCCAGAGACACACAGACCCTGCAGCTGATTGGTGAAATGAATACCACAGAATTTTGGGGTGGGTTAGGTGGAAAGGGACCTTAAATCCCTTAAATCCCACCCAGTGCCACCCCTGCCATGGGCAGGGACACCTTCCACTGTCCCAGGCTGCTCCAAGCCCCAATGTCCAACCTGGCCTTGGGCACTGCCAGGGATCCAGGGGCAGCCACAGCTTCTCTGTGCCAGTTACAGTGGCAGACATAAATACTGTAAATCATTGCAGGTGTTCTGAAACGGAATTATTTTTAAGTGGAAGATCCCAGATAATATTATTGACTTTCCCAGTTCTCCATGCTCTGCTCTCTCGGCTGGAAGCTTTGCTGGGAGTGGGATAAGAACAGGAACTCACCTTCCCCAAGCTCGCTCTGAGCCAGGGCCTGGCTGTCACCTCCTGAGGACATTTCTATGCTCAGGACACCTGATGTCACCAGCCCACAAATGCAGGGTGGTTACAAATCTGTCCCAGCTTTCCATCCCCTCTCTGTGTGTGCTGGGCTAGGAGCCACTCTGGCTGGACTTGGTGGCACCTTCAGCAAGGTGCTGTCAGCCCTGTCCTGCTGTCAGCCCTGTCCTGCTGTCACCCCTGTCCTGCTCTCCTGGTTTGGGCTGGGATAAGATCCCTTCCTCTCTGGAGCTGGTTGCAGGGCAGTGTTTGGGATTTGGTGTGAGGATAAGATTGAGAACTTGCTGAGGCAGTGGTTGGTGCCAAGCTGTGCTTATGCCAAATCCAGGAGTTTTCAGGATCCCAGGCTCTGCCTGTGAGCTGGGATAAGATGTGGCCAGGAGAGCTGACCTGCACTGGCCACAGAGATGTTCCACACCTCAGAAGGTCCTGGCTGGTGTGTGAACCAGGGGAGTGGTGCAGTCACCATCCCTGCACGTGCAGAGATGGCGATGGAGGGACAGGGTTTGGTGGTGGCCTGGGCAGTCTGGCTCATGAGGTCAGTGCTTGGACTCAGTGGCCTTGGAGGTCTTTATCAGCCTTAACTCTGTGATTGTTCAGTGCCTAAAGGGGCTCCAGCAGAGCTGGAGAGGGACTGGGGACAAGGCATGGAGGGACAGGACACAGGGAATGGCTTCCCAGTGCCAGAGGGCAGGGATGGATGGGATATTGGGAAGGAATTGTTCCCTGGGAGGGTGGGCAGGCCCTGGCACAGGGTGCCCAGAGAAGCTGTGGCTGCCCCTGGATCCCTGGCAGTGCCCAAGGCCAGGCTGGACATTGGGGCTTGGAGCAGCCTGGGACAGTGGGAGGTGTCCCTGCCACGGCAGGGGTGGGATGGGATGATCTGTAGGGTTCCTTCCCACCCAACCCAGTCCATGATTCCGTGGTTCTGTGACTTCTCGTGTATGTCCTCAGCTGGGAGAACCACAGAGCTCATGTGCAGGGTCCAGACATGTCCTGGGGCCTCTGGAATCACATCCACGCCCATCCCAGACACCATCTCAAGGAGCTTTTTATTCTACTGCTGTTGGGACTTCCTTATATTGGCATCCTGCTGCTGCCCCTCGAGCACCTGAGGGCCTGCTGAGGAAATGCTCTTCAGGGGATTTGAGAAGGAATCTCTTGGATAAGAGAACGAGACTCTCAAGTGCTGGTTTTCTGCCCGTTTGCCTCTTCTTGCAAGAGGCAGTTGAACCGCAGGGGGAGGAAGGTGTTGCAGCACTTTGCAGCTCCCACACTACACCAGGCCCTCGGTGTCCCCACTCATTTGAGCTCATTTTTCTCCTCCTTCCCTTTCCAGGGGAACCTTTTCACTCCTTCACAAAGAACTCGCAATAAGAGCATTTCCGAAATCATTGTTTATTCAATATTTATGGCAACCTTGGAATGCAAATTAAGTTGCTACAAACGAGCACACAGGTGGGTACGCTGTTCCCACGCAGATCCTGAATTACCTTCCTGGAACCCTTATTTTCCATGGTTTCCTTGAAATGCTCTGATGGTGCCTGGGAGCTCTGTACTTCACCAACTCTCCATGAATTTCCTTCCATGCCTTTCCTCAGTCACTCCAGCAGGAGTGAGAGTTGTCCCCCTGACCTGGACTTGGCACAGTTTGAGCAGGATAACAATGGAATCATGGAGTGGTTTGGCTGGGAAGGGACCTTAGAGCCCACCCAGTGCCACCCCTGCCATGTCAGGGACACCTTCCACTGTCCCAGGCTGCTCCCAGCCCCAATGTCCAGCCTGGCCTTGGGCACTGCCAGGGATCCAGAGGCAGCCACAGCTTCTCTGGGCACCCTGTGCCAGGGCCTGCCCACCCTCCCAGGGAACAATTCCTTCCCGATATCCCATCCAGCCCTGCCCTCTGGCACTGGGAAGCCATTCCCTGTGCCCTGTCCCTCCATGCCTTGTCCCCAGTCCCTCTCCAGCTCTCCTGGAGCCCCTTTAGGCCCTGGAAGGAGCTCTGAGATCTCCCTGGAGCCTTCTCCTCTCCAGGTGAGCACCCCCAGCTCTCCCAGCCTGGCTCCAGAGCAGAGGGGCTCCAGCATTTGGAGCATCAGGATGTCCTGCTGATCACTCCCAGGTTTCTGATTTCACCTCTCTGGCATCTTGGAGTGCCCCAGGATGAGGTAACCACTTTGCCACAGCCAGGGAGATCTGTTATTCACATCCAAAGGTTCAGGATATCTCTGTGAGCTATCTCAGTGAGTTCTTGGTCTGGACATGCCCTCCTTAAGCCCAAGCCCAGCAAAGCCAGGTATGGATGCTGTGCCTTCCCTTCACCTCCCTGGTCTCCTGTGNTATCCCATCCAGCCCAGCTCTGCCACTGTGGTGCCCATGGCCCACTCTGGGTTCACAGGGCTGTGAGGAGATCCTCCCCATGATGCCTTGATGGGGCTACCTAAAAACTGTGGCCAGATAAAATTAAGAGAATAAAAGCAGTTATATTTATTGAAGGGCCTTCAATAGGCCCTTCAGGTCAGTCAAAGCCCCCAGGGGCTACACCCAAAAATGGACCTCATGGGTTTTCATACTTTTATATGTCTGGTCCATTTGCACATCGGGGTTAATCCTCCAATTACAGCTTCAGGTAATGAAGTCATTACTCCAAGTGTGCTCCCCCCAGCTCACTGTTGTTTACATTTCTCAGGGCCTGAGGCGGGAAAGTGTCCTTGATTCCCAGGCCTGGAGAGGAATTGTTTTGTCTGACCAAAATGGGAGAACAGCAGCTAAGAGGCTGTGTGGAGTTTAGAGTTACACACTGGAGAACTGCAGGATCACAAATATATGAAAAATATAAAAGCTAAAATCCTAAGGCATCCCCCTGCTCTGTCTTGGGGAGCTCTGTCTTACAGAGGCCCAGCCTGGCATTCTCCAGAGCAAACACTCAAACAGCAGCATCAACATCAAGCAAGAAGATCCTGTGTTTGTAGCACCAAAACTTTGCTGCCTTCTGGGTTTCCCTCCTCTGGCAGCTGCAGCACGAACGAGATCATCAAGATTTAATTCCGCCTGTGGCTTGAACATGATCTCTGTACTTGTCCTGAAACCCTTTCCCTTCTCCATCTGCCTCCCTGCCTGTATCTCAGCACGGATCAGATCCCAGCTGGCTGCATGGGATAGAGCTGTTGTCCAGCCAGGAGCCACATCTTGCTCTCTCTTATTGCTTGAACTGTTTTTTATTGCTCAGGTGTTGTGCAGAAGGAGCAGCTGTGATGTGCCCTGGTCCAGCCCCACTGTGCCCTGCCACCCTGGGGGTACCCAGCTCCTCCCTGGGTGTCAGGTTTGCAGTGTGGGATGAGATGTACAGAACAAGAGCTCTGAGCACCTCCCTGTGCCCTTGCTCCAGCTGGGATAATGTTTTGTCCCTCTCCCGTGCTTGCACTGAACCCCCAGGCTCTCCTGACACCTGGAGAGGAGCTGTGGCACTCTCAGCACTTCCTGCAGCTCTGGAGTATTCCCAGATCAGCCAGCCTGGGGCTGGGGCTGCTGTCAGGGACAAAACCTCTGCAGGTAGAGATTTATCCCTTCCCTTTGCCCTGAACAAAATCCTTTTGGGCTGCCTGAAGTCTCACCTGCCAGGTAAATCATGTAAGCATGGAATATCCTGAGCTGGAAGGGACCCACCAGGATAACCCAGTCCAGCTCCTGGCCCTGCACAGACACCCCAACAATCCCACCCTGGAGTTTGTGTCCCACCTCGGAGTCTCTTCCTGGCAGTGTTGGCGCTGGGTGTGTGAGGAAGTGACTTTCCAGTGGCTGGAGGAGATGGAGGGAGACAATTTGAAGGGCCTGGAGTGCCAGGACAAGAGGGAAGGGATTCACACTGATAAAGAGTAGGGATGGATGGGATATTGGGAAGGAATTGTTCCCTGGGAGGGTGGGCAGGCCCTGGCACAGGGTGCCCAGAGAAGCTGTGGCTGCCCCTGGATCCCTGGCAGTGCCCAAGGCCAGGTTGGACATTGAGGCTTGGAGCAGCCTGGGACAGTGGAAGGTGTCCCTGCCATGGCAGGGGTGGCACTGGATGGGATTTAAGGTCCCTTCCCACCCAAACCATTCCATATTCCTGTGATGATTCCATGACCTGGCCCTGTGGGTGTTGGTGCAGCCCTGGCAGCAGGGACAGAGAGCTCCCTGGGGCACTGCAGAAGCCGAGGGGATGAATTCCCTCTGTGCTGGTGGATCCCAGGGCAGAGAAGGCACCAAACCCACCCTGCTGGCTCTGTCCCATGTCCTTGGATGTGCCAGGCCCTGAGCAGGGCACGGCATCGCGTGGCTCCCGGGAGAGCAGCATCAATTCCAGGCGAATATTAATCCTGATAGGAGGAGGCAGAACCACTGTTTACCCTGCTTTTGTTAATCAGTTTGTTTCTCTTCGTGATCCCAAAATGAAATTAAAAGGCTCTGTTTACACTGCTGAACTATCATCTGCTCCAGCAGGTAAAGCACTTTGGTGGAGAATTAATGGAGCAGCGGACAGATTTGTGTCAAAAATATGTGCATATTTTCCCAGCGAAGGATTTGTTTAACTGAGCTGGAATCTCATGGCTTTGTGTTTAAATAAAACATCAGCCACCAGCCACCCACACAAGCTGCTGGAGGCTGTGGCCCTGGAACGAGTTCACCTTTAAAACAGCTGAGCTGGAGGCTTTTCTCTCCTGCTGCATTCGAGGTGATGCTCCAGGAGCAAAGGCACCCTCGGAGTGCAGCTGAAGGATTTGTAATCTTCTCGAAGGAAAGATCCAATCCTGATGCCAAGGAGAGACAAGGGATTGTGCACAGGGCTTGTTCTGAGGCTCTTGTGCTGAATTGTGCTGGGAGCAGGGTGGGTATTTCTGTCAAATTCTCTCCTTCTCATCCCACAGGGCAGCCCAGCACAGGGTTGGGCCCTTGCACCTGCCTCAGAAGGCTGAAAAGAATCCAATTCTGCTCATTTTTGCTCCAGCAGCATTAAATTTATAACCCAGCACAAGGAAGACAAGATCTAAAAACCAATTTAGCAAAAAATAGCCTTTGCAACTAAAAATTAATGCTTGGAAAGGCCTAAATGAAGCTTGAAAATAGCTTTTTTTTTCCTCTCCAGCTGGTGATTCACGTGCCTATTTGCAAACAATTCAAACGCAGTAAATTGAGAGGAAATATAAATCAGGTTCCTAAGCGAAGCTGCATAAATCCAATAAATGATTGATGAGAGAGGATCCTGTTTTAAGGTGCTGCTGTCTGTCTCCAGTGCTGAGAAGAGCCAGAGCTGCCAGGGCAGCCCTGCAAAGGCTTCAGAGTCCCCAAAAAAGTGGCCACTGACTTCTGACAAGTTGTAACTGGGATGGAGTAGATTTAGATGGGATATTGGGGAGGAATTGTTCCCTGGGAGGGTGGGCAGGCCCTGGCACAGGGTGCCCAGAGAAGCTGTGGCTGCCCCTGGATCCCTGGCAGTGCCCAAGGCCAGGTTGGACATTGGGGCTTGGAGCAGCCTGGGACAGTGGAAGGTGTCCCTGCCCATGGATGGGCTTTAATGTCCCTTCCAACCCAAACCACTCTGAGATTCTGCATTTCCATGGAGCTGATGCAATGGGTCAGGAGCCTCTCTGGTTCCAGGGGAAGGCTCAGCCCTGTCCTGCAGGGCACAAACGCTGGCTCTGCAGTAGGACCATGCCGTGTCCCTCCACTCTGGTGGCAGGTCTGGGGCTGGACAGGCCCTGGGGAGAAGCTCTGCTACCTCTGTGCTCTTTGTGTCCTGCTGGCACAGGGGAGCTCTCAGCAGGAAGGGTGGCTGGAGGTGATGCATTCCCAGAGCTGGTGGCTGTGGCAGATGAATGGCAGTGCAGAGACCTGAAGACACTCCCAAAAGTCCACCCAAGAATTGCCCCAATGCAGTCGAGGCTCCTGCAGTCTGTCCTGGGGCTGGTGGCACCGTGTGGTATCTGAGCCTTTGCTTGGGGCTCAGGGAATAACTAATGTCCTGTTCGTGTGGTTCTCTCTGGTTCTCCCTGGTTATTCCCAGGCACCTCATCTGGAGGTGCTGGGAATAACCAGGTCATGGCAGCTGGTCACCAGGGAGGGGCTGTGGCCTGATCACCTTTCTCACATGAAGTTCTTGGTCACAGAATCCCAGGATCACCAAGGTTGGAAAAGCCCTCCCAGCACATCGAGTCCAAGCTGTGCCTGATCCCCACCTTGTCCCCAGCCTAGAGCACTGAGTGCCACCTCCAGCCCTTCCTTGGACACCTCCAGGGATGGGCACTCCAAACTTCCCTGGGCAGCTCCTGCCAAGGCCTGAGCACCCTTTCCATGGAGAAATTCCAGCTGATGTCCACCCTGCCCCTCCCCTGGCCCAGCCTGAAGCTGTTCCCTCTCCTCCTGTCCCTGTTCCCTGCCAGCAGAGCCTGACCCCCCCCGGCTGCCCCCTCCTGTCAGGGAGTTGTGCAGAGCCACAAGGTCCCCCCTGAGCCTCCTTTTCTCCAGGCTGAGCTCCTTTCCCAGCTCCCTCAGTCTCTCCTGGGGCTCCAGCCCCTTCCCAGCTCCGTTCCCTGCCCTGGACATGCTCCAGCCCCTCCAGATCCTTCCTGAATTGAAGGTCCCAGAGCTGCCCCAGCACTGGGGAGCCTCAGCAGTGCCTCAAGATCTTCATTCCTTGTTCTCCACGTGACAGCAGCTCCTGGAGTGTTGGGATGTTTTTGCTCCTGCCCGGCTCTGTCCCTGGCCGGAGCTCTTGTGGGAGGCACAGCAGACCCTGCTCCTCCAAAACTCCTCCAAAACCCCTCCCAAACTCCATCCCCTGACCTGTTGCCTCCAGGGCCCAGTGTGTGAGAACCCAAATTGGGCCCCACCGAGGGGGTTTGTGCCCAGGATGCTTTTTCTTCTCAATCTCTCATCTCAGGGAAAAATAACAAAAGACTTCCTTGCTGCTTCAGGTTGTTTATTTTAGGTTATCAAGGGTTCAGGAACACAGTGTCTGCACTGTGCCAAATGGCCACAGACACCCAGAGCAGGGAGATTATAGAGTTTTATCATCAAATAGGAAGATTCTACATACATTATTTTGTTTCTAAATCCAATAACTATCAATATTATTAACATGTCTCTTCTAAACTAAATTCTCTCTACCAATTACTACATGATAGGAACTGAGGTCACAGAAAAGGGAAGAAGGAGGAGAAGAGGGAAGAAGGAGAAGGACAAGGGACTGACACCCTAAAATCTCCATCTTGGTCCCACAGTAATACATGAGGCAAATCCTAAAACTACAAACCCATTTTTCTGTGGCACATCAAACATTCAGCTTTTCATTTCTTTGGTGCTTGCTGATCACCCAGCAGTGGGGGCAGCCTCTCCCAAGGGCTCATTTCGATGGCAAAGCCTTTTTGTGGAGCTTTGGGGATAAATTTGGTCCCCAGGAGAAGAGGCAAAGCTGTTTGACTTTGCTGGTCTCCAGCACGGTGATGGATCCCTGCACTAGCAGCTGCTGGAAAACCCTCAGGGTTTCCTTCTGGGAAACAGAGATCCCAGCATGGAGCTGATCCCAGAGCATCCCTGGTGCCCTGGAGTGCCCTGGATGCCTGTCCTGCTGGCACTGAACATTTCCGGAGGCGCTGGCAGAACTGGATGTGTCACCACACTGCTGCAGCCCTGAGGGCATGTCAGAAGCAGCTTTTTCCATCCCCACAGGGATGGGAGCATCGGGAATGGGACCAGCCTCGGGAGAGTCGCTCTGCAGCCACATGGAGCACGATAATTTTGGGGTGCTTCCTTTTCCACGTGTCCCAGAGCCCTCTGAGGAGCAGTGGGGCCCATGAGGGGCCTCACCAGTACCGCGCACATCACCTTGAACAGGCTTTTCAGCTCATTGTCCTCATCCTGCCCCACCAGCAGCATCCCAAAGATGTGAGGGAAGAGGATGATTTGCATAAGGAGGTGTCAGTGCAGCCAGAGTGCAATGCCAAGGTGCTGGGAAGAACCTGAAACAAATCCAGAGTCTTGAGATGGGGAGGTTCAACTACTTTTTCAGCATGTGACAGGTCAAGGCAGCTGCCACCAGCTCCTGCTCCCAGCCTGGCGTAAATCAGCAGCAGAGGAACACGGTGGCTTGTCTCCACTCCAGATTGTCCCTCTTTGGAGCTGGCACTGACACAGTTTTCATGAAAAATTTATTTTGCAAGAAAATGGATTTTCAATCAAAGCAGGCGTTTCTGCATGAAATATTGTTTGCATTGACATTTCCCCATTTTTTTTCAATGATACACTTCCCTTCCTTCCTTCTCCCACTTTCTTCCGAAGAGACAAGCCCAAAAGTAATTCAGAGGCAGTGTTAATTTTTCAGTGAAAGTGTCTGGCTTTGGGTAATAGAGGACTGCATATTTTGAGAGCAAATCAAATATTTTCCCTCCATACTGAGGAAAAAGTCAGTTGTCAGAAATGAAACCACCAACGGGTAGTGGAGTGAGACTATCAGAACCATGTGGGAAGGGTTTGGAGGGAGGAGTGGGGGAAGCTGTGTCCCCACAGCCCCTCAGCCCCACAGCCCTGAGGGGACAGCAGTGTCCCTGCCCTCGCCCCATCCTCCTCCTCATGACCCAGAGCCCACGATGCCTTCCCTGTGCCAGGATTCTCCTGCTCTCTGCCCAGTCCTTGGTTTGATCCTAATGAGGGTGGATGTGGCACCTAATTAAGGCACCTAATTAATCCGCTCTGGTGGCAGATGGTGTTGGGCGCTCTCTGGGTCCCAGGGGACACTGGCTCCGAGCACATTCCCACAGGCCCCACGTGGGCTGGCTGCTGCTGGGGCCGTGCCAGCCCCAGGTGCCCTGGATTCGGCTTCCCCTGCCCTATTTCTGCCTGGCCCATCGAGGTGCCAAGGCAGGCTCAGCTTTCCAAAAATATTCCACGGGCAAAGGCTGTGCTTCGTGGTGGGTCGTGCCTGGATGGCCCTGGGAACATGAGAGCATCACCTGTGGGTTCTCCATCCCTTGGGTGCTGGGCTGGGCTCAGGGACAGCCTGGGGGACTCCAAAGGCACTTGGGATGCTCAGATGGAGCAGAGGACACTGAGCTCAGAGCTCACCTGGGGCTGCAGCTCCTCCCGAGGGCAGCTCCGATCTCTGCTCCCTGGGACAGGGACAGCAGCCAGGGAAGGGCTGGA
Organism: Vireo altiloquus; assembly: GCA_013396875.1. Taxonomy (NCBI): domain Eukaryota; kingdom Metazoa; phylum Chordata; class Aves; order Passeriformes; family Vireonidae; genus Vireo; species Vireo altiloquus. The sequence continues at coordinate 60,624 of VZRF01001703.1, forward strand.
GCTGGGCCAGGGCAGGCTCAGGCTGAGATCAGGGAAAGGTTCTTCCCCCAGAGGGTGCTGGGCACTGCCCAGGCTCCCCAGGGAATGGGCACGGCCCCGAGGCTGCCAGAGCTCCAGGAGCCTTTGGGCACTGCTGCCAGGGATGCCCAGGGTGGGATTGTTGGGGTGTCAGTGCAGGGCCAGGAGCTGGGCTGGGTGATCCCTGTGGGTCCCTTCCAGCTCAGGATATTCTGTGATTCTGTGATTCCATGAACTCATAACCTGTGATCCCACAGCAGCCCTGAGCTGGGTGTTCATCCTCTCTCTCTGAGCTGGGAGGGAGCAAAGGTGCTGGAGCCAGGGAGGCTCTGAGGCTGTGGCTGTGCAGGGCAGGAGGAGCTGTCGAGGCACTGCCCCCCTGTTCCTGCATAGGGGATGCTCCTGGCTACCCTTCTGGAGCAGAGCCAGCTCCAGAGGTGCCTTGGGGACCTTCCTCCAGCCAGCTGTGGCTGTCAGCTGGCTGGGCACACGGCCTTGGGAAATTCTTGCCGTTTTCCAGCTCCTGCTCTTTTGCAGGGCTAGCAGAATTTCTCAGTGTAGAGACATTTGTCAATTTGCATAATTAAAGCACTGCGAACTCATCCGGATTCACAGATCCCTGCGCTGGCTCCCTGGAGACTCCCCACTTCTCTCCCATGAATTATTTATCGGCGGCGCTGGTTCTAACAGGGAGCTTTGTCTGCTCCACTGCTCTGCGCTCCCAGGTGGAGATGAGGCCACTCCTCCAACAGGGGACAGGAGCAGCTCCACGTCCCACGCCAGGTGGGAACAACGGGAATTCCTGGAAGCTGTGGGGCTGCCGTGGAGAGGGAGCTGGAGGTGTAGGGTCCAAGGCTGGACTCGATGAGTCTGGAGCTCTTTTCCAGCCGTAGGGATCCTGTCAGTGACGTTCCTGTGGAGATGGAGGTGTCTGGAGCAGGGTAACCAGTGTGGCACTGCTGGGGCATCTCCAGTGCTGGGGCAGCCCCAGGAGAGACTGAGGGAGCTGGGAAGGGTCTGGAGCCCCAGGAGAGACTGAGGGAGCTGGGAAAGGAGCTCAG
>VZRF01001703.1:61809-93666 GCA_013396875.1 Vireo altiloquus
CTGTGATTCCATAATTCCAGGAAGGAAAGGGACAGCCTGGGTGGTCACTCTGCAGCCAGGCACCCCTTGCGCTCCCCTTCTCAGGGGCTGCTATGCCTCTGGTGAGAGCACCCAGTGATGATTTTCTCTGGTCAGAAACCACAATTCCCTAGGACAGGCACAGGAAAAAATGGAGATAATACAAGGCAGAAGCCAGAGGGAGGGAGAAAAGCAGGAGCAAGTGGTGAGTACACAGAAACCTCGCCTGTGTTTGCTGGCTCTCCCTGCTGGAGTCGAGTGTGTGCTTGTAAATCCCACAGCAGAGGAATACAAATATTTGTGCTGCGGAAACACTTCCCATGAAGTCCTGGAGCTCCCCTGCTCAATCCCTTTTAGCCTTTCACAGGCCTGTTGTGCTTCCCGGGCTGTGGGACATGGAGCTGCTTTTGCAGGGACAGAAAAAGGGGGTAATGGTTTTGAATTGAAATAGGAGAGATTTATTGTTCCCTGGGAGGATGGGCAGGCCCTGGCACAGGGTGCCCAGAGAAGCTGTGGCTGCCCCTGGATCCCTGGCAGTGCCCAAGGCCAGGTTGGACATTGGGGCTTGGAGCAGCCTGGGACAGTGGGAGGTGTCCCTGCCCATGGCAGGAGTGGCACTGGGTGGGATTTAAGGTCCTCCCCACCCAAACCATTCCATGATTTCTCTGGTTCCTTGGATCCCCCGGTGGTGTCTGCGAAGCAGAGTGGGACTGAAGCAAGAACAAAATCAGAATGTGGAGGGGCCAGGGCTGAGTAATTCTGGGTAAATCTGGGCAGCAGCTGCTGAGTGCAGCTTTGCTCAGCAGTGGTGCAGCTCCTGGGATGGAACCCGGGAGCAGGGGACGATGCTGGGACATGGAGTGCTCCAGGGACACCAGAGTGGCACTTCCCAACCCAGTAGCCCAGACTGCCTTGTCGCCCTGAGGCTGGACCTGCTGAGGGAGCCAGCAGCTTCAAACTCAGCCCTAAAAGGTTGCAATGTGCCCAAACTCCAGATGCCTGTGCAGTTCTGGTCCCCTCCCTGCCCAGGAATATGGATTCAATCACACAAGCACTTGCCGTGTGAGCTCCTGGGGCTGTGCCAGCCCCGGGGCTGCCATGGGCAGGAATGGCCTGGATCCCTGGCAGTGCCCAAGGCCAGGCTGGACATTGGGGCTTGGAGCAGCCTGGGACAGTGGAAGGTGTCCCTGCCCACGGCAGGGAGGTGAAATGAGATGAGCTTTAAGGTCCCTTCCCACCCAAACCAGTGTGGGCTTCACTGGCTGAACTGGGAGCGCTGGGAGTTGGGACTGACTGGGAATTCATGGTGGATTTTTTGTCAGGAACCCTTGTGGCCATGGCAGCGGGGCTGGGGGGTCTCCTGGGAATGCTGGTGGAGGTTTCCCTGGATGTAGAGCTGCAGGCCAGGCTCTGGGAGGCTGGAATGTTTGTGTTGGTGAGCCCAGCACCGCTGTGCTCATCACAAGGTGTGATCACGCCTGCAGAGAGAGGCCCCCAAGAATAATTTTCAGCTCCCATCCCCTTGGTTGCAGCAGGAAAGGTGAGAAATGGTACAATGCAGTTGGGGGCTATTGTGAAAAGCCTCTGCAAAGGATTTCTCACAGTGTGATGGAAGCTGGAATATTCATCCTTTGGTTCTTCATTTCTATTTATTTATTTATTTATTTGGTTTTCCCGGAGCCTGCTGTTGCTGATGTATTATTTATACAGCAGGAAATTAGACTCTGAGGACTCAAGTATTCTTCAAATAAGCTTCCTAATTCTGTCAATTAAGAATGCACAGGCTGCTGGGGCTCTGGCAGGGGATGAGCCGCACAGGACTGAAAGCTGCCCCTGGTCATTGCTCTGATGTGCTGCCGCAAAGGTTTTCAGCTGGAGGAAAAAAATCCTCTCGGTCCCGAAATCAAAGGTGTGAGATGCTGGGAGCGTTGTATGGAGCAGCTCTGGCTGGTTCCAGGGGGACAGCAGAGCTCCCTGTGCTCTGGCAGGGGAATGCTGGAGTGCTGAGTGTGTGTGTGGTCGCTCGTTCTTCTCTCCGCAGTGAAATCTGGAGCTTCTCCTTGCTGGTGACAAATGGCTGCCAGGGCTGGGAGCCTGTCAGGGATGAGTTCGGGGTCATTTACTCCCTAATTAATGCAGTAATTCTTCATGTGCTCCCAGTGTAGCTCTAGAGCAAATTAGTTAATGTCTAATTAATACATAAAAGAGCATCTTCTCTCCTTCACTGCCTTTCTTTAACCGAACCCTTTGGAAAGGAGTTTGGAATTCTCCTTCTGCCTGCACCAGGGCTGGGGGTTTGTTCCCAGCACAGGGCTGCAGGATGGGCTGTTCCCACCTCCCACGGGAAAGGGAATTCATGGGGCATAGGGAGCAGGAAGAGCCTGTGCCCAACATCCAGCTGGGACACGGAGTGTTCCCTGCCAGCTGCAGAATGCTCAGCCCTGAGCTGTGCCCAACCATCCCTGAGCCAGGGAAAAGCCCCAGGTGGGGCCGAGGGAATTCCTGCCAGCACATTCCCAGTGTTCTGCTGCATCCCTGCACGGGAACCCAGCGGGGGAAGAGCTGGGTGCTTGTTGTGCCTTTGGGTAGCTGTGAGAAAGGTGAGACCTCTCAGAGGTCACCTGTGTCCCCTTCTGCCTCTCCAGGCCTGGATGTGTCCCTGCCACCGCAGGCACTCCCAGGGCTCTGCCTGAGGGAAGGAGCTTGATGGCTGCAGCACAGTTTTTCTTTTTTATCGTTGCTGTGGATTTAATGCCCACTGCAAATGCAGATCTCTGCATCTGGAGGAGGGGTGGAGGCCTCTCCACCTGCTCTGCTCAGGAACCTGCTCAGGAGGAGGGGACACAGCCCTCAGGTCCTGCCAGGGGACAGGACAGGACTGTCACAGCTGCCCTTGGGGCAGGGCTGAGCCCTCTGCTCCTGGGGGACTGCCAGGGAGCACTCCAGGAGGGGATGGATTCCCCTCTGCTCCTGGGGACTGCCAAGGAGCACTCCAGGAGAGGATGGATTCCCCTCTGCTCCTGGGGACTGCCAGGGAGCACTCCAGGAGAGCATGGATTCCCCTGTGCAGGCAAAGATGTCCCCATCTTTGGGGACATCTCCCCACCCTCCAGCCCTTCCCAGTCCCCAAGGCCTGGCAGGGGACACCACAGGGACTGCCTGGCACACAGCCTGTGCCAATTGAGCTGGGGATCCCCAGCCAGAGGGGAGCAGAGAAATAATTCCCATAAAGGGTTCTGTAACCCTCTGTGGCCCTGGGAGTGGATCCCTCTCCCTGTCAGCTCTCGGTCAGCTAAACAAGTGTCCCATTCCAGCCCTCTGCAGCCCCATCCTTGAGGAAAACTGGAGCTGCTGTGATTCTGGGAGCGGGGCTGCGATCCTGGGAGCAGTTTGTGATGCTGAGGGCAGGGGTGAGAGATGAGATAACCCAGCCCCTTGGATGCACACACAGAACCTCAGCTCAGCAGCCCCACAGCCCTGGTGAGCCTCAGGAGATGCCAGGAGCTGGTTGGTGCTCAGGGAGGTGGATGTGGGAAATGTCCTCTGGGAAAATTTCTGAGGAAATTTCCTCCCGGGAAATGTTTTCCACAGGTGTGTCCTTGTGCAGGCAGCTTGGCACGAGCAGCAGAGGTGCTGGAGGGTGGCAGTGACCCCGCAGTGCACAGTGTGGCCCCTGTGCTGCTCTCCTGGCTGCTGTGGGAGGGAGAACACCCTCGGTGCAGCCTCAGGGTCCTCAGGAGCAGCGTGGGACAGAGCAGAGCCATAACAGCAGTGTCCCACCCCTCCTGACCCAGGGGGTCTCACCTTTTGTGGCCCTGGCAATGCCCAGCCCTTCCCTTGGGGCTTTCCAGGGCCTTCATCCCACGTGCCTGGACCTTGTTTCTCCCTGTCTCCCACAGGATGTGGCACTTTGGCCATCTCCATCTCCCCTCCATCCTCCACCAGGGAGGTCCTGCTGCCTTCGCTGCCCTTTGCCCTTGTGCCCCGTGGGGCAGGAGCAGCTCATCCTCTCCCTGGGCACTGTCTGGGATCCTTTGAGAGAACAACAAATCCATAAACTGTGAGCAAAACTCAGCCTGGAACCTCAAAGGCTTCAAGCCCTGGATGGAGCTGGAGGGAAAAGCTGCCAGCAGGCCCTGACTCACAGGCTCCTCCTGCTTTGAAGAAGCTCATGGAATCTAAACTACACGTGGCACCAGAGTTCTCTGTGCCCTTCATGCTTGTGGGGGAATAAAGGCTTTTCTTCTCAGCTCTGCTGAGAGCGGGGCTGAGCCTCTCCCTCTGCCAACACCATGTTTGCTATGGAAACCAGGCCCTGCTCTGACAGCTCCAGCCCTCAGCCAGCCAGGAATCACAGACAAGGCTCCAGGGTGGGGAACAACGAGCAGGAGAGAGACTCTGAGCCTCTGCTGCACCTCACTGGGGCACACATTGGGCAGCACCTCGGTTTTCTGGCCTTGCTCCCAGTTTGGGAGGGCAGGAATGGAGAGGGGAACTCGGCACAGGACAGCAGGAATCTCCCCATTCTGCTCAATTCTAAACTGATCCTTTTCTCCTCATCATTTCTCTTCTCTTTTCCAGCCCTTGCAGACAGGGATGCACAGAAGTATTGGGCAGTGTTTTTAAGAGGCAGCACACTTACAGGACTAAGAGATGTCTCATTAAAAGTTTGGATTATTCCTGCTCTTCTGCTTCTGCCAGGAGCCTGACAGGCACCTGCCAGGCAGCTCCTGGGAATGTCAGAGGCTGTGGCTGAGAAGGAAGAACTGGGCAGTCCTGGGGATGATTTCCCTGTCATTCTCAGACACCTCTGCTGTAGCAGGAATGTCCTGCAGTGCTCAGGAATGGGGGAACCCTGCTGGGGCTTTGCCTGCCCACATTCCCCAGCCTCTGCTCCCAGGACTGTCCCGAGTGGAGCAGTTCCCTGCAGAGCCAGGAGACAACGAGGAGGAGGCTTTGTAAAACCGAGGGGCAAAACCACCTCCCTGCAGGGGTGTCACTGCAAAAACAGAGGGGTCAGCCCCGTGGGGATGTGTCCATCCAATCTCCTTGTCCAGTGATGTTTATTCGGTCATTTGAAAGTCCCTGCAGGTCACCTTTGCGCTCAGAGGAGTCCAGGGGGAGGTGTTTCCTCCGGAGCTGGAGTTTCCCAGAGGCAGCACAGGCTGCTGTCCTCCCCCAAATCCGAGTGGTGAAACGCAGCTACAAACACCTCCCGAGCTCTGGCACCTGCAAATCCCTGCTGGAACCAGAGCTGGCCCTTAAAACGGGGGGAGAAGAATTTATCCTTCCCATGGCTCAGCTCCAGGACCCTTTCTGGAGAGTCCTTGGCTCTCCCATTCTCCAGCCAGTCCCACATTTCAGGCAGGCAAGCCTGAGCTGCCTCTGCGGCTACCAGCTCCGTAAATCACCTCCCCCCGCCCGCCTGCCCTCCCCAGGAGTGCTTAAATCAACCCTAAATGAGCTCTTTTAAGGAAATGCGGGCAATCGGCGCTGAGTTACTGCGAGGCACAAGGGCTTTCTTAAAAGCGACGAGCACTTAACTGGTCATCTGCACTCCAGAAGGCAGAACCCTGTAAATCAGAGCCCGCGCTGGCCGGGCTGAGCCGAGCCTTGAGCTCAGCCTGTGCTGGAGGATTGTCAGCATTGTCCTCCCTCCCTGCTGGCTCTTCAAACCGTGCTCTGTCCTTTCAAACCATTCCGTGTCCTTTCAAACCATCCTCTATCCTTCTAAACCGTTCCCTGTCCTTCCACGCCGTCCTCAGTCCTGTCAAACCACTCCCTGTCTTGTCAAACCATTCTCTGTCCTTCCATAGCATCTCCTGTCCATTCAAACCACTTGCTGTCCTGTCAAACCATCCCATCCTTCCACACCATCCCCTCTCCTTCCACACCATTCCCTCTCCTTCCACACCATCCTCTGTCCTTCCACACCATCCCCCTCTCCTTCCACACCATCCCCTCTCCTTCCACACCATCTCCTGTCCTTCCACACCATCCCCTCTCCTTCCCCACCATCCCCTCTCCTTCCCCACCATCCCCTCTCCTTCCCCACCATCCCCTCTCCTTCCCCACCATCCCCTCTCCTTCCCCACCATCCCCTCTCCTTCCCCACCATCCCCTCTCCTTCCCCACCATCCCCTCTCCTTCCCCACCATCCCCTCTCCTTCCACACCATCCCTTCTTCCACACTCTGGTTTTGAGCCCTTCTCCAGCTCTTTCCACCCTGACCTGCTTGGAGCCCTCCTGAAATCAGAAAATCATGGAAAATGTTGCCCCGTTCCTGGGGAGAGGGGTGTTGCTCTCTCCAGGGGTGTTGTGATTTGGGAACCTGTCTCTGAGCCCTTCCTCATCCCCTCTGTTTGCAAACAGTAGCTGCAATCCTCAGAAACAGGGAAGGAGATTCCCAGAGAACACAGTCTGGGATATTCCACATCCCTCCTTCTCTCTGAGGGTTGGGTAGAGCTCACATTTTCATCTCCTTTTGCCAGAAAAATAAAATAGCATTATAGAGAAAGGTGTGAGGAGCCCCTGAGTCCAGAAGATGGCACCTCAGAAAATTTGGTTGGTACCCTGAGGAAACCACAGGTGATGATGTTAGGAGTTCCTTCTCCGAGTTCTCCTGCTTTACAGGCATTTCAGAGTTCCCTCTTGTCTGTAATGTCAGGGGAGTGGTGGTGAATGTCATCACTCCCCCAGGACACTGTTACCTGCAGCCAGGTGTGGGTTTCTGACAGGCTGGGGCATTTTTGGGGTGAAGAAAGGGGAGCAAGAGCTGGAGTTCAACACAGGGAGAGGCTGCAGGAGCAGTGGGAGAGCAGAGCTGAGTAGCAGCTGTTGGGAAGATGATGTCTTAGGATAGCAAACCCTCGGTGACCTCGCTCTCTCCAGGGCCCAACAACTTTTCACTCAAGTATTTATTATTTTTCCACACCAAATGTGTCCTGCTGGGTGCCCAAACCTGGTCATGATCACGCAGCCAACCCCAACTCCTCAGCTCCAGAGTGCTGAGGCACACAACCCAGTGGGATAATGCACAGCTCCATTCCTGCTGTGCTTGGGGGATGTGGCACACACAGGACGCAGTGTTAGAGGTCCTGAGGAATAAAGTCAACATGAGAAGTGCTGAAGTCAGTGAATCTCATCCCTTTCCTCAGCCCTGGGTGAGGGGGGTATGCCCAGGCACAGGGACCTGCAGGGATGCAGCACCTGGGCTGCTGTTGGGTGTGTTTGGGGGGTTTTCTGTCAGGTGTTTTGGGTGCAGGATGTTCCTCATGGCTTGGGCTGTGATAAATGATCTTCATCACCTCTGTCAGTGCCACCTGGCACCACCTGCAGCCCAGCAGTTGGGAGAGCTCTGAAAATCATGGACTGGTTTGGGTAGAAGGGAACTTAAATCCCACCCAGTGCCACCCCTGCCATGGGCAGGGACACCTCCCACTGTCCCAGGCTGCTCCAAGCCCCAATGTCCAGCCTGGCCTTGGGCACTGCCAGGGATCCAGGGGCAGCCACAGCTTCTCTAGGCACCCTGTGCCAGGGCCTGCCCACCCTCCCAGGGAACAATTCCTTCCCAATATCCCATCCATCCCTGCCCTCTGGCACTGGGAAGCCATTCCCTGTGTCCTGTCCCTCCATGCCTTGTCCCAAGTCCCTCTCCAGCTCTCCTGGAGCCCCTTTAGGCACAGGAAGGAGCTCTGAGGTCTCCCTGGAGCCTTCTCCTCTCCAGGTGAGCACCCCCAGCTCTCCCAGCCTGGCTCCAGAGCAGAGGAGTTCCAGCCCTTGGAACAGCTCCATGGCCTCCTCTGGGCTCAATCCAGCAGCTCCAGGTCCTGCTGTTGGACCCAGGGCTGCAGGCAGTACTCCAGGTGGAGCAGGGGTCAGCAAGGAATGAATTCCAAATAATCCACAGCAGCCTGAGGGTGACACCTGCCTGTGCTTTGCCATCAGGCTCAGAGGTGGGAGGGCCAAGGCAGAGGCTGAGATCCATGGTCCAGGCTGCTGCCAGTGGCCACCCCACGTAACAGACACCTGGGAAGGGAGAGGGGAGGGAGGTGGTGCTCTGCAGCTTTTCCTTCCCATCCCAGGTGCATCCAGCAGTGCAGGGATCCCGAGGGAGCACGCAGAGGACAGCAGGAGCACGCAGCAGGGGAAAGGAGCCCTTTTTTTCTCCTCCCTTCTCAGTGCAGCATTTCTGGTTTTCAATTCCCATCTGTGTCATGTCAGGTACAGCAACAGTCCTGAAATAAACCTTCTCCTTCTGCTCTCTGTCCTGCTCTCCGGTTCATCTCCTGCCTCATTTTGTGCAAGCTCTGGTTGTATTTGTCATGGCAGAACTGTTTCAATTTCCAGTCCTTCCTGACAAGGTTTGTGACCCAGCCCATTCACTCCTCTCGAATCCACTTGGATGTGAGCTGGAGAATTCCATGCCTGAGTGGCTCCCCTTTCTCTGGAGCCTCCCATCAAGCACTGAGGTGCTCAGGGATGCACAGGTGCAGCTTCAATCTTGGGAATTCACCTGGGAAGTGTGGATGGGCACAGAGTTTCATGGGACACCAGGTGTGAGGAAGAGCCTCTCCTCGTGCTCTGACACCCCTGCAATCAGCATTATCACTGTGAATCAATGCTGGTGTTGTCTTTTGCAAGAAACTGGTGATTTTAACCTGCACGTGGGCTCTGAGCTCTGCTCCCGGGATTGATGTGCCTTGGAGAGAACCTGAGGGATGGCTCTCCTCTCTGGGCAGGTGTGGGGATCTGAGCTCTGCTCCCGGGATTGATGTGCCTTGGAGAGAACCTGAGGGATGGCTCTCCTCTCTGGGCAGGTGTGGGGCCAGCAGTTTGGAGAGTGTGTGAGCAGAGCTTCATCCTGTGATGCTGGGACAGAGCTCCAGCTGATCATCCAAGAGGGGCTTGGTTGTTAAAAGGTCATGATTTATACCCAGGGGCTTTGCTTTCCACCCTTTGAATTCACCTTCTTAGGATCTGTGCCATGCTGTGCCCATGGACTCACTGCTGTTAAAGGCATCTAAATGTTTACATCTCTTCTTAAGCAAGAATCTCTCAATTGCCATCTCCATTTTTGCTTAGGGACGGAGCCCATCAGCATCTGTGTTTGCCTGTGCTGTGTGTGCTTGGCCACAGTCCCCAGCTCAGCTCCTCCCGAGCCCAGACTGTCACACCAGTGCTGGGGCTGTGACTGGGCTGCCACCAGCCCTGGGTGCTTCCCGACAGCTCCAGAGGTTTCTGGAGCTGATGTCAACTTCCCTGAAGTCTGAAGTTGTTTTCTCTCTCTCTGTAATGTCAGAGTCGCCGCAGAGGCCGTGCTCTGAAATGTCACATTGTTTGTGCTTCCTCCGGGGGTACCGGGGCAGGTATTTCAGCTGAAGGTCAGCTCAGACCATTCCTCTTAAAGGTTGGGTCTTCATGCAAATGTTGGTAGCAATCTCAGGCAGAGCTGTGGCTCCTTCCCTCCCCCTGCCTGCCATTCCAGGCAGTCCCAGGGACAGGGCGAGGGATGGAAAAGTTATCTTGGGCTCCAGCTGATCTCCACACCTCAGGTGGACGTGGGAAATGCAGAAGAGGCAGAGGTGGGGATGTGTCCTCTCAGCTGGTACCTCTCAGCTGTGTGGGAACCTCTGCTCCCTCAGAGCCCATTCAGATGTTGTTTTAAGTGCCTCAGAGTCTCCGATATCACACTTACAGGATCCCAGAGTGGGTCAGCCTGGAAGGGAGCACAGAGGGTCACTGGTGGCACCTCCCTGCTCCAGCAGGGCCATCCCAGAGCACAGGGCACAGCAGTGTGNTCCTTCTTCCCTCTTCTCCTTCTTCTTCCCTTTTCTGTGACCTCAGTTCCTACCATGTAGTAATTGGTGGAGAGAATTTAGTTTAGAAGAGACCTGTTAACAATATTGATAGTTATTGGATTTAGAAACAAAATAATGTATGTAGAATCTTCCTATTTGATGATAAAACTCTATAATCTCCCTGCTCTGGGTGTCTGTGGCCATTTGGCACCTGGACCCAGCTCCCTCAGCCTGTCCTGGGCACCGAGATGCTCCAGGCCCTTCCTCAGCTCCTCCAGGAGCTCCACCCCAACCCAGAACTCAGTGGAAGCCTCTTGGTCTATCCCTCTTATCCTGGAGGGTTTCTCCTCTTGGATTAGGGAGTTTATAACAAGCTCCTAAGTCAGAAATGCTGATTTCATGCCTTTTGTCTTTAATTTTACTCTGGTGCTGAGCTGCTCGTGCTGGGTGAGATCTGATCCATGGTGACACAATGTGGATTCAAAACGAGAGCTTGGAAGCTGACAACCTCTTATTTATATATGGGTTTATTTTTTTAATCAGAGCCCTCCACCACTGATTTATTAATTTCTACACGTCTCAGACGCACCAAGACTTACAAGCATCTCAACGGAAACCTTTTATGTCCCTGCTTGCCAGAGCTTTTCAACTCTCTCTTTCTCATTTAGATTTTCTTCTCAGTCTCCTGTAAATGCCACTCAGCCCTGGGCTTTGCTCCTATTGTGATTGTCAGCAATGGCTGAATTCCCCCCCCCCCGACAGGAGGGATCCCTTCCTTCTCCAGTTGTGGGTCTGCTCCTCCCAACATCCAGGGATTATTTTGACAGCTTAGAGAAATTGCTTTGATTTTGTGCATTAATGCTGCTCTCAAGCCTTAACACCTTTTTTTTTTCCCTTGCTTTGTTGCCTCGTCTCTGCTCTTCAGGAGCTGTTTTAAGTAGTCAGACTTCCACATTTGCCTTGACTGTCTTCTCCCTCTTGTTTGAAGTCCCTTTAGAAAAGGGTTTTAAGTCATTTAGTCTTTCACTGCTGTGGTTTCAGAGAGCACTTGGACTGCAGCTGGTTTAAGTTGGAGCATTCCAGGGAAGTTCTGACTCTGGAGAGAGCAGAATTTGGGACAGACACACTCTGCACACATTTCAGCCTTGGAAAGGCGACATTTTGTTGTCCCATTTTCTCCAAGCATTTTCTCCTGAAACATTTATTTTTGTGGAGCAGCAAATGTCCGACCCCTCCTTTCCCTTGTGTAGGGATGACAAAAACGGAGCCAAACAATGCTGACCTGTGGTGCTGTGCTGGTCTGAGGGATGATTTTACACCAGATCACAGAATCCCAGGATGGTTTGGGTGGGAAGGACCTTAAAGATCATGGAATTCCACCCCCTGCCATGGGCAGGAACACCTTCCACTGTCCCAGACTGCTCCAAGCCCCATCCCAACCCAACCTGGACACTTCCAGTTGCTGTGTCCCAGTGTAACACGGACATTGAGCTGGGGCTGTTTTGCCCATAATTTCATGGTGTTTTCTGTTTTCCCAGCTCTTTGCAAGATGCCAGGGGTTGTCCTGGTGTGCCTTTGCTCTGGGTCCTTGTGGTGCCACCCACCACAGAGTTCCCATCACGTCACAGCTCCGTTAGGAGGTCAATTTGAACTAGAGATCACACAACATTCTTCCCTGCACTCTTTCCATCTCTCCTTGCTGATGAGCCCTGTGAGTCCTGGAGCTCCTCCTCCCTTAGCTCAGTTAATTCACTGTCCCACGCTGCTTCCTCCTGTATTTCCAGGATTCTCCAGCTCTTTGGACACACAATTAAGACATTTCCCCCCATGCTGCTCCAAGTTCACCTGTGGATAAAGCTCTTTCCCTCCCCCTCTCTCTGAGTTTCTTGGTGTTTTGGTTAAGGAAGAACATCAGCCCCTAAGAGCTGTTGGAACAGGGATCAATAACAATTGGGTTCTTTCTGATCAGCTCCAGGAGCCTCAGGCAAGGAGTAACATTTGGCAATACAAGCTCAGACCAAAAATTCCTTCCCAAGTCCCCCAGCTTCCCTCTCTCATTATCAGGCATCACCTCTCGGCTCCTGGCAGCTCCTCACACACGACTCTTTCATCTCCAGCCTCTCCCCTTCCCAATGAGGTGGAGGGAGGCTCATTTTCCCCACAAGGAGCAGTTTTCCAGCCTACAGCAATCTGCCACAGCCCTCCCTGTCATTCACCCATCCCCACTAAAGCTGAACCCTTCCCCACCTCAGGAGGGGCAGATTTAATTAACCTGCTATTTTCTCCCATTCTCATTAGATCGTTAATGAGCGTTAACGATCCTGGCAGCTCCTGGGGACATTTGCCACTGCAAGAGACTCCCTTGTCCCAAGGAGAGGCCACTGCTGCTGCTTCACTAATGGAACCACAGCACAGTTTGGGTTGGAAGGGACCTTTTAAATGTCATGTAGCCCATGGGCATGGACATCTTCCTGTATCCCAGGCTGCTCCAAGCCCCAGTGTCCAACCTGGATCAGGGGATCCAACCCATTCCAGGGATCCAGGGGCAGCCACAGCTTCTCTGGGCACCCTGTGCCAGGGCCTGCCCACCCTCCCAGGGAACAATTCCTTCCCAATATCCCATCCATCCCTGCCCTCTGGCACTGGGAAGCCATTCCCTGTGTCCTGTCCCTCCATGCCTTGTCCCCAGTCCCTCTCCAGCTCTCCTGGAGCCTCTTTAGGCACTGAACAATCACAGAGTTAAGGCTGGTAAAGACCTCCAAGGCCATTGAGTCCAAGCACTGACCTCATTAGCCAGACTTTGAGATGGTTTTTTCCGTCTTTAAATCCACAAGATTTACTCTTATTTTTCCTTGACTTGCATCATATGAGAAATCCCAAAGAAAATAACTAAGAATGTGCTGGGATGAGGCTTTTCCAGGCTGGAAGAGATGGCATATTCTGCTAGGAAATGAATGTATTTCCTATGAGGTTCCATTTGGGTGCCTGATGTTATTGCTCCTGCAGGTTTGAGCTTTGCAGTGGCATTTCTGTGATTCTGCTATAATTTCTATTCATAATTTGACCAATTTATTCTTTTTTTTTCACTTGAGTTCATTCCTTTGACTAGATAATTCGTATTTCCCCCACATCAGCAGCTGGTCCTTGGTGTCCCTTCCATGCTGAAGGAGGTGAATTAAACAAAGATGGGAAATGGAATGGAAAGAAATTCACTTAGTCCCATGAAATATTAACAGGCACTTGTGGGAAGCTGTGCTCTGCTGCTCTGGAAGGACTCTGTTGGAGGGAGGCACCTGCAGGGTGGGAATTCTCTGTCACTCTGGAGATTTGTAGGGTTGGACTATGGGATGGTGACTGTCTTCAACCAAATTCATGGTTCTTCAACCAAATTCATGGTTCTTCAACCAAATTCACCGTTTGTTTCTTGTAATTAAAGAAATGAGCTCCAGGGGCTGAACTCAGAGGCAGCCTGACCGTGTGAGTGCTTGGTGTGGGAGAGGAAGGAGAGGTGGTGGGTGACAGGAATGCCCAGTCCTGCAGAAAAACAACTCTCATGGAAAGGAGAAAATGCTGTTCTTATTCAAGGAAATAGTTTATTTCCTCTGAATTAATCCTGAAATGCTTAAACAACTTGTCTGTGGAGAGGGGTGCCCAGCTGGGATGAGATCCCACCCAGCAGGATCGTTCATGGGCAATAATCCCACGTGGATGGATGCTCAAGGCCCTTTCCTAGGACTCTGTGTGGGAGACTTGCTGACTTGCTGACTTGTGCCAGGACTTGCTGACAAGATCCTGGTTTTAATTCCATATAAACCTGAAAACCAGAGGATTCCCAGAGGCAGGGAAGGCCAGGGAAGGTTGGAAGCAGCAAGTGGGGAAGCCCCAGAGATGAGGAGAAGCTGCTCAGCTTGGGATCTGTGCCGTGGAGAAAGAGGAGAAGTTAGCAGGGCTAAGGATCAAAGGCATGGAATTCCAGAGGCAAACACATGGAAAAGCAGTGTCACCATCCCTGGGAGTGCTCCAGGAACATGTGCCTGTGGCACCTGGAGACGTGGTTCAGTGGTACTGGCTTGACACTTGGACTTGGAAATCTTATAGGGCTTTTCCAACCTTTCTGATTCTACAATTCCATGAAATGCCAATAATTTCCACTGCTAGATTTCCTTGGAATTTTTCCTAAGCACACTTGTCTTCTTTTTTTTTTCCTGATATAATTTTTAAAGGTACTGCTGTCACAATTATTTATTGATGGCATCACCTCAGTGCCAGCAAGCCCCAAGCCTGGACCAGCGCCTTGGTGGATGAGATTGCGCACAAACTCCCCAACCCCTGCTCATGGATCTGGATTATCATAATAAATTCAGATTTGTGTCAGGCGCTTGATTTCCGTGGTGGAGAATATCCTGTGTGTGGAATCAATGGACAGTTATTAAATGGATTAAGAGACAGGCAGCTTAGAGCCCTCAAAAATGCGATTGTTGGTGGAGGATCAGTGCAGAACAAGCTGCTTGCACAGGAGCTTTGCGGGATTCAGCTTCCACCCCACTGTATTTCCCTATTCTCGTGAATGATCCGGAAAATATCTGTAAATCACTGCCCGTGAAGCTGGCAGCTGACTGGGATTTTGCCCTGATAAATAAAGCTGAAGGCAGGGCTGTGATGCAGAGCAACTGCTTGGGAGGTGGGCAGCAGGGAAATGACAGGAATCTGAATCCAGCCAGAGGTTTGGATTCATCCAATCTGTCTGGGAGCAGGGAATGGATGCAGGGGAGCTGCAGGGTCTAAAACTGATTTAAGGCCACGTTGGAGACCAGGTGGTTATGGACATTGAACACCCTGTGGTGGGGAAAGGGATGGACATGGGCGTGGGGGAAGAGGGGAGGCTGCAGCGGAACAGGGAGCTGTTATCCACCTGGAATGAAAAGCACAGGGGCTGTCGTCCCTCTGCCTGCGATAAAACCTTCAACTGAGGTCCTCCAGCATGGAAATCTGGTGTGAATTCCTGGTGGAATTCTGCAGGATCTCAGGGTGAGTGTGAGGGGAGGGCAGCTCAAGCCCTGCTGGGCCCTAGGATCCCTTTCCCATTGCTCACTTCCCGATTTCCAGGAAAACAAGAAGTTGTATCATTGCCTGTTGAGTCCTTGTTTAGCTTGGCTTCACAGAGCTGCACGTTGCAGAGGAGTATGTTTATTTATAGAGTCATATTGGGAGAAATATATTTATTTATGGAGCTGTGGGTGTCGTGCTCCTCACCTGGGGACCGTGGCTGAGTGAGCTGCGCTCACCTGAGACACACACACCGATCAAAAACCAGTCCCAGCTTTATCTGGGATGAAAGGACGAGCCAGGGATGTGTGCCAGGAGCCAGGAGAGATGCTGAGGGAAAAGGGGAAAGGATGGAGTGGGGGATCATGGCCAGGCTGGAGGGGCTGGGTGTCCCAGAGGGATGAGAAATGTCCTGAGCCATTGAAGGGAGCACTGAGACCTCACAGATGATTGCACAGCTCTGCTCCTCCCATGCTCCAGGTGACAAACCTTGGGATACCTGGGGAGCTCTGATCCTCCAGGCTCAGCAAGGGGAGCAACAAGTTGTGAGCAGGGCAGAGAATGTCACCTCCAGCCCCCTGTGGCTGCTCTCCCGTGTTCTCATTTCCAGCTGTTCTTTGGGAACGTGGCTGAGTCCAAGGCTGGAGTTGGAATGTTCTCCCCCTCCCTGTGCTGCCTGAGCTGCCCAGGGCTGTTTGGTCACTCTGCACCCACACACACAACCAAGCTGTGGCCATGGAGGATGTTTGGAACAACTTTCCCTTCCAAGCTCTTTGCTAAACTTCGTCCCTCACTCCACATGATGCAGATGCTGGGGCTGAGAGCAAAAACTGAGATGTTATTTCACAGGAAAACCTAGGAAAATGCTGCCTCGGGCAAGGGGGCTCTTCCAGAAGCTGTGGGGGTGGGATTTGCAGCTGGCAGAGGGGGTGCAGTCCCAGATGGCTGGGGGGGAGCAGGTGTAAATTCCATCTGGAGCTTCACCTCTCCTCTCTCTGAGTCACTCACACACAGAGCAGCCACCAACACCAGGTTTGGAGCTGCAGGAAACTCTCCTTCTTCCTAGGAGCGTTTTGAAGCATTCCTGAGGTACTTTGTTTTCCGTGGGAGACCTAAATCAGCTCAGGAACCTGAGTTTCCTTCCTCTGGACACCTGTTTGTCGCTGATTTTTTACAGATATGGCACAGATAAATCCTGACTTCTGGAGGAGCTGCTTGTGATTCACAATGAATATTTTGTCACTTCATTCTCCCCAGTGTGGGGATGGAATGGTGGCATGATCACACATGATCCTGCTCGTGCAGTGTGCTGGATGCATCCCATCTGGATGGGATGGGAACAAGGATTGGGACTGCTTAGGATGCCCTCAGCACAGAACTGGAACCAGGCAGGGCTTTGCTGGTCTGTTCTTAGGGATCTGCTAGGTTTGGCTTTACTGGGCTGGGTGTGGGTTTTGGCCATGGAACTCTTGGCAAAGGCAGCGTGACAGGGACAGACTTTGGGAAGGAATTGTTCCCTGGGAGGGTGGGCAGGCCCTGGCACAGGGTGCCCAGAGAAGCTGTGGCTGCCCCTGGATCCCTGGCAGTGCCCAAGGCCAGGTTGGACATTGGGGCTTGGAGCAGCCTGGGACAGTGGAAGGTGTCCCTGCCCATGGCAGGGGTGGCACTGGATGGGATTTAAGGTCCTCCCCACCCAAACCATCCCAAAATCCTGTGGCAGCTGTGACAATACCATGGCCATTGGTGGCTGTCACTTGGAGACAGTGCAGCTGTGACATTTCATATAACCCTGAGATGGTTTGGGTGGGAAGACACCTCAAAGATGAACTCTTTCCAACCCATCTGGTTCTCCCAGACTATGAGGGAGGAGCTCTCCCTCTTCCTTGGCCCCCTGAGCTCAGTGTGGCCAGGCCCAGCCCGGCAGGTGCCCACTGCGGCCCAGGGAGGTGGATCAGGATCACAGCAGTTACTCAGAGCTGCTGTCCAAGGCGAATTCAGGTGGATTTGTAGAGTACCTGCAGGCTTTCAGGGATGTCCCCCCGTCCTGCAGCCTTCCTGCCCATTCTCTTCCCTTTTTTGTGCCCATTTTCCCCAGGAGTGCCCCAAGTTCTCCAAAGGCACATTCCAGGCTATGTGCTTTCACTTTCCCTTTGGGCACTGAGCTTTTCCTGCCTCTCATCCAACTCCCACAGCCTTGGATCCCTGCCTCTGCCACAGCCTGTCCTCTGCTCTGTGCTTCTCCAGGAGATTTTGGCCTCTCCTCCTGCTGTCACTGTGGAATTTTGTACCTGGCAAAAGATCAAGTCAAACCTGCTCTGAGCCAAATCCCTGCAGATCCCATGAGCTCCACGGGGTACAGAGCCTGCAGGGGCTTTGTGTTGTCTCAGGGGTGGAGAGGACACCAGGACAGGACTTTGCTTTAAGTGCTGAGGAGAACTGGACATGCCCATGGTTATTCCAGCTCCAGAAGTGATCACATCCTGAAATGGGCCACGGAAACCAGTTCACCTCTGAGGGAGGAAAAGGGAATACTGGGAGCGTGGATGGGCCATCAGCACCTGGCACCTGCACTGTCTGCACAGAAATTACCAGTGGCTGACTGTGCCAAGCCCAGGATTGGAATAAACCCACCTAAGAGGCCTTTTCCACAGGAATTCCCCGTGTTTTACTTTAAGCTCATAATCTTCTCCCCATAAAAGGTCCGGAGCTTTCCCTTCCAGATATGCCACAAATGCAAAGAGGACAGGTGGCAGCCAGGCAGATTTATTCCATATTACATGAGAAGAGCTGAAAATTCTGCTTGTACTGATTGACCTGGCAGAGAGAGCCCCAGCAGGTGAGGGGCAGAGCACAGCACTGGCAGCAGCACTCACTGGAAAAATGAGCTGGTGTATCCATAGGATTTTCCAATGCCTATCCATAGGAAACAGGGATAACTAGGTCCTGTTTTCAGTGCTTAAGAACCTCAAAGATTATTCCTGTTTCCATGAAAACCATTTTAAACACCATCTTTAACCTGTGGAGCATTGGCCAAGTCCTTATTTGTTGTTCCCTGTGAGGGAGGGGAGGCACGGAAATGGATTTTCCAGAGAAGCTGTGGCTGCCCCTGGATCCCTGGAATTATCCAAGGCCAAGTTGAACAGGGGTTGGAGCAGCCTGGGACAGTGGAAGGTGTCCCTGCCCATGGCAGGGGTGGCACTGGATGGGATTTAAGGCCCCTTCCCACCCAGTGTGGGGAAGGCACCGTCCAGGCAGCCAAACCCACCCTGCTGGGTGCCAGGGAAATGCTCCCACTATTTAGAGTTGCATTCCCACCCCTGTCTGCTGCTGGATCCCATCTCAGCCCAGCCCAAATTTCCCTGGCCTGCAGCACTTCTCACCTTCTTTTATTGGAATTTTATTGGAATTCCCTGGCCTCCCAGGGCACTCCTGGGCTGTAATAATTGATAATTGTTATTGTTAACCAGGGGCCTGATGACTCCTGGGGTTAAATCCCTTGATATTTCCCCTCGGAAGGGTTCTGGTGACCTTTTCTCCTAGCAGCACTCACACCTCTGTGCCTTGCAGCAAGCCTGGGGAATTCAGCAGGATGAAAACCTTCTGGCTACAGAAGAAACTTTAATTTTTCTGCTCCTTGTCAGCTTCTCATTCAAATGGGCTGAAACACAAACTGTTCACTCTCCCCTTCTCCTCCCTCTCCCTGCTGCCGCCGAGGGAAATGCTGGCAAAGCACCAAAAGCCTAAACCTGACCAAATGTTCTTAGGCTAAATCCAGGCTGCTGCCAAAATTTTGGGAGCGAGGGAGAGCCGCTGGCAAGGATGGGGAGCCCCACAAGTGGGAGCTGCTTTGGCACATCCCAGGAAAAGGCTGGAGCCGTCCCACAGGAGGTTTGTGCTGCCCTGAGCTCCTGGGATGAGCTGTGGAGCTCAGCCCCGAGCGATGCTGACAAGTCAGCATTCAAACCCCCCCTGGAGCTTTGGGAGGATGGAGTGGAAGAATTGCACAAGATATAACTCGTTTTTACCTCCTTCCCTTCAAAATATCCCTGCGATATTAAGTCCAAAAATCGCATTAAGGGAGTGTGATTTAAGAGGGAAGGATGAACACCCTGAAGTGAGGAAATGGCACAGCTATTGCCTGCCTCCCTGCCGGGATGCATTACGGAAATGACCTTTCAGTCCTGGCCGCAGCTGGGATTTTTCCTGCACAAATCCTGTTCAGGACACAGCCTGGATGTTCCAGAGGGGCTGTGCTTGCCCAAGAGCACCACAGTCCCAAAGGTTAATGGGTCTGGATGCAGTCCCAGAGGATGTGGGACCTGGGACAAGTCAGGGGTGGGCTGCAGGTGCCTAAATTTCTGCCCCTACTGCTGCTCATATCGCAGCAGCTCCAGGCAGGGCTGGCACAGATCTCACACAGGAGCTGTGCCAAACCTGCCTGCACCATTCCCACTGCCTCAGGCCCTCAAAGGTGTCCACAAGGGAATGAGCTCCGTATTTTTAGGCCGCTGGGATCCATCAGTGGTGTTTTGGTGTGAGCTGGGGCTGCAGCCCCTGGACATGGAGCATCCCCAGCAGAGCCTGGGGAGCAATTCAGAAGCCCAGATCTCGCTCACCCCAGTGACCTCGCTGACTGTCCCACCTCAGAGGGGTGTCTGACACCCCAACACCCCCACGGAGATGCAGAGGTGCTCCAGGATCTGCCTCAGCCCCAAAATGTGCTGCCTGAGGGTGGCAGGGACCTGCTCCGTCCCTGCCCCAGCACCTCGGTATCCCAGAGCTGTGACTCTGGTGCCCATCCCTGGTGTTTTATGGTGGCAAAGCTTCACCTCTGTCCCCTCCTCCCAGCTGGAGCCGCTCCAGCTGTGCCATCATGCTCCATCCTTCCTCTCCGCAGCAGAAGGGAGGGAAACTCCAGACTGCTCCGAACCAATTCTCCTTCCTCGTTGACCTCTCGATTCGCCTTCACTTGAAATGCATCAAAGCTCTGTCCCCTTCCCCGTGGCACAGGCACAGCCCCACCTTTGGCCGCAGGACAAAGCAGGAAGGCACCGGGAGCAGCCAAGTGCGGAATTTCAAACGATGCCCAAGGAATTTCAAACGCTGCCCACTCCGAGTCGGGAATCTGGCTGTAACTGCAGCGTGTCCCTGCCATAAACAAAGGCAAAACGCTCTGAGCATCAGCAAAAAGGCTTTGTTTTGTAAAGTATTCCCTTTATGTCCGAGCCGGAGAGAACTGAGATGGTTATTGACCCTCCGCAGCAGGAAAGCCACATTAGAATATCTCCGAATCGATGGAGGCGAGAGCAGAGCAGCAGGGAGAGGCCGTGGCTCTGCGAACGACACCAAATTGCAGCCTGCTTTGGCCTCCTGAAGAAAAAAAAGTTTGCAAAGCATCTGTTGGAGGTCCCCGGAGCCTTTTCTTTCTAATTGCCACGTTTGACAAGGCGATGGCCCCGGGGAGAGGCGGAGAGGCAGATAATGGACCCACTTTAATTGCTTCCAGTTCCATGAGTCAGAACACTCGGGGATGGCAAAGGAGAAGCGCTGCAGCTTCACTGAAGGAGCTTTCTGGCTTTCAAGAAAGCTCTGGAGGAACAAATGCTAAACTCAAAGTCTTGGAGGGACTGAAGGTTCCAGGTTCTGGAGCTTCTTTCATCTTCTGCTTTTGACAGGAGCTCTCGAGTTAAGTTTTAATAATGTTCTGCAAGAGGGAGGGATGGTTTCTCGGCTAAGAGAGGAGGGGATGGGTGTCATTCCAAGAGCCTTTTCCTCAGGGATGGGCACTGAGAGGGGTCCTGAAGTAGAAGAGTCCAGTTGGAGGTGGAGGATCCAGCGTCCAGGGGTGGTGGGAGCTCACTGTGGACACAGAACTCGGGATGGGTTTATCTGGAAGGTGAAGGGAGGATGCTGTTCCTCACTGAGAGCTGAGTGTGGCATGTTCTGGGAATGGGCAGACATCGAAACTTCTGACCTCTCTCCTCCCTGTGACACCCATGAATCACAGAACCTTGGCATGCTTTGGCTTGGGAAGGAACCTTTCAGCTCAACTTGTTCCACCCCCTGACACCTTCCACTATCCCAGGCTGCCCCAAGCCCTGTCCAACCTGGCCTTGAATGTCTCCTGTACTTCTGGCCTAAGGGCAGGGGGTGTTTTTCCTGGAAAAGGAAGGAGCCCACGGCCAGAGCTGAATCCAAACAAACTGAAATATCCTGGTACAAGGTCTGGCACTTGGTGGCCACTGGGGTCTGGGACACACTGAGAGCGGGCACAGCTGCTGGTTGGACACCAGGCACTGGAGAAGGATTTTGGAGGAGCAGGGAAAGCCATGGCAGGGTCCCTGGGGTCTCTGTCACAGCACACCCAGCCTGGCTGGGGACAGAAGGGTCGCCTTGGCTTCCCGCGGCTTCAGCCCCTCCTGCCCAGTTGCCTGGCCCTGCCCTGGCTGGGCTTGGATCAGTCAGGACACGGCTGAGCTGGGAAAGTCACTGGAAAAAGGCTTTGGGGGATGACTGACAGGAACTGTCTCGGTGGAAGGAGCTAATCCGAGCAGCTCACGAACACCAGGTCCCTAATTAAAGCGCACAGCCTGGCCCTGCTGTAATTAATTTCCCTGCGCTGGCAGCGCTCTCCGTGCCACTGACTCACCGCTCCTGGCAGCCTCGGGGCATCGGAGCGGGACGGGGAGAGAGCTTCACCTCTGCGAGGCTCGGAGCAGGATGTGTCCCTTTCCTGGGAGGAGCCGCAGTGCTCCTGCCCAGGAGCTGGACAGGACCCTGCTGCCATCCCGGGAGCTTCCCACGGGAAGAGAGATCCTCTGGGAATCCTCACCTGCGCTGCCGGGATGGGTGGCACAGGGCAGGGTGATGCTCGTGGCTCGTGCTCTGCCAGCTCCTTCCTGTCCTCTCCTCTCTCCTCCGCCTGTATACATGGATTTACACGGATTTATCATGCTCCTTGGGACAGGGATGGCGTCACTGCGGCTCCTCTTTGCATTCCCTCTGCTGTTTCCATTTACTCCTGAGGGCTGTGGGATGCACCTGGGCGTGGCAGGGAGGAGCAGCTGGGGACAGCTGGGGACAGCTGGGGACAGCTGGGGGCCGTGTCCCAGTCGGAGCTGTGTGTGTGTGCATAATGAGGTGGCTCCGGTGTCACCCCCATCACCTCAATCACGGAGCTGAAGAGAGGCTCCAGAAAAGTCCCATTTCCCTGCCCACGGGGTTTCATTATCGGCTGCAGAGGGGATGGCCGGAGAGTCGCCAGCACTGCTTTAATTTCCCAGGAGGCCACTCCTGGTGTGCCATGGCTCCGGCGAGGAATTTCAGCTGTCTCGTGTTCCTGTGCTTCATGCAATGGGACGTGGCACGTCAAAACATGACAAGGCAGCCAAAATGTGTCACAACACTGCGCTCAAACTCTGCCTCGCAGGGTGGCTCAGCAGCTGATAACATCAGGCTCCAATTATCTCTGCATGCTGAGCTGGGGTTTTTATCCCTCGTGGAATATGATCCTTGGGAGCCTCCTGCCTGTATGGGACTGTTGGATCACACCAGGTTTATGAGCCGCACACGGGGAATCATTTTGACCAGACTGACACCCAAACCTGGGATCCCAGCCTGTTCTTGCAGGAAAGAGACTTTCCCACCTTGGCTTTTCCAGTTGTTATTCCTTCAGTAAACATTTGGTGAGGTTTCCGTGCGGTTTAATCCGTTCTTGTTGGTGTTTGATGTGGTTTCATCGGCCGTGTGAGCACCTGCCAGGCTCTAAGGGAGGAGCAGCCACTGCCTTTGGATTCCCCCTTGGGAATTTGCAAGGCTGGATGTGACTCTCCCCAGTTCATCCCATTCTGCTCTGCTGAGCCTTCCTGTTTAGAAAAATTTTCCTTTCGTTTTTGAACTCTGCTTTTCCACACTTACCTTGTAACGAGGGATCAACATTCCTGATGTTTTAAGTGGTTCAAAGAAGGAAAAGCCCTCCCACAAGAGAGGTAAAGCTTCTCTCGTCCCTGGGCTGGAGATTCCCATGGGAATTCTCATGGAGAGAGCACATCCTTTTACCAGAGGTGCTGTGAGGAGCTGGGAAAGGGACACAGCCCCTGCTCACCCCATTTGGATGAATCAGACTAATTAGTGGCTGCTAATTGCTGGGAAAGCACTGCTGGCACTGCCTCCCGTCCCCACCGGGAACAGGGAACAGCCTGGCTCTCCTCAGGTGTCTCTGGGAGCTTCAGGGACCCTCCCCGGTCCCTTTGGAGAAGGGGCTGCTCTGTCCATCCCTTCCCTCCCTCCAGGCTCATTCCCAGCTCCCCAGCTGGGGAATTTGGTGAACCAAAATGCTTCCTCATGATTCCAGTGCAGCCCAGCTCCTGGGTGGGCATCTCCAGGAAAAAAATGTTCCTCTCAGGTGTTTTCCAGCCCCATGGGGCTGCCTGCACACTTGGGACACGTGGGATTGATTCCTGCCCTGCACACTTTTGTGGGATCCC
Organism: Vireo altiloquus; assembly: GCA_013396875.1. Taxonomy (NCBI): domain Eukaryota; kingdom Metazoa; phylum Chordata; class Aves; order Passeriformes; family Vireonidae; genus Vireo; species Vireo altiloquus. Next base: position 85,160 of record VZRF01001703.1, read on the forward strand.
TGAATGAAGCCTTGCACGTGACTTTCTCCTACAGCAGCGCCATGGAAAATCCTGATGTTTCCTCCTCTTCCTCGGTGGCTGTTCAAAGGAAAGAAAAAATGAGGAGAGAGGAAGCAGGAATATGTGTCTTAAAGTTTTGAGCAGGAGAAGGAAAGGATCCTCTTGGCCCTGAGACTTCTCCAGGCAGGTCTGACCTGAAAGTTATTCTGGGAACGTCTCACAGTTATTTCTCCCAGGAAGATCAAATCCGTCCAAAATTATTTGTGGAAAGTCACTGTTATGCTTTGAGAGCAGTGTGGGGACACCTGCTTGTTTGGAAGAGCTGTTCTGTGACCCTGCAAAGCGAGGAGCTGGTGGCACTGCTGGTATGGGATTTGGAGCTTCCTGGTACATCCCAGGTGCTTTTCCAGCGGCTGAGCTGTGCCAGGTGTGCCCATGGCAAAGGGAAATGCCCCAGAATTTGGTCCCTTTGCTCACAGGTAAGATCTCAGGAGCAGGGCTGGTGTTGGATGTGCAAATCCAAAGTGCTGATCCCTTTCATCTCCCAAGGGTGCAGGGCAGAGGAGACACTCAGACTCCATCTCTACAAGTGTACATTGATTTAAGCTTTTGAGTTGAGTGGCAGAATCCCATTTTTAATCCTACATTTTAATTGCTGGCTGCCCTGGCATCTGTTTGTGGTTGGTGGTGCCACACTCAGAGGCTGTTTCAGGCTCCTCTGCAAAGAGAAGCTCTCTCCATGACCCTGCCTAATTCCCACCCTGTTCTTGTCGTTCCTCAGGAAGCAAACTGCTGATTTTGGTGCTTTGCTTGAACATCCCGTCACAAGTGGAGTCCTGCCCCGGGGCGTGTGTATGCTACAGTGAACCCAAGATCACCATCAGCTGCCAGCAGCAGGGGCTGACAGCGATCCCCACGGAGATTCCCATCCAGAGCCAGCGCATCTTCCTGCACAACAACCGCATAACCCTGGTGAGGGCCACCAGCTTCACCTCCTGCCGCAACATGACCATCCTGTGGATCTACTCCAACAACATCAGCCTCATCGAGCCCGGGGCCTTCTACGGGCTCACCAAACTGGAGGAGTTGGACCTCAGCGACAACACGAACCTGAAATCCATCAATCCCGTCACCTTCCGGGGGCTCGTGCACCTCCACACCCTGCACCTGGATCGCTGCGGCCTCCTGGAGCTCTCCACGGGGCTTTTCCGAGGGTTGTTCTCCTTGCAGTACCTCTACCTTCAGGATAATAACCTCCAGATCCTGCTGGACGACACCTTCATCGACCTGGCGAACCTCACCTACCTGTTCCTGCACGGGAACAAGATCAAGAGCTTGTCGGAGAACGTCTTCCGCGGGCTGATCAACCTCGACCGGCTGCTGCTGCACCAGAACAGGGTGAGCCTGGTGCACCGGCGTGCCTTCCACGACCTGGGCAAGGTCATGACCTTGTACCTGTTCAACAACAACCTGACGGTGCTCACGGGGGACACCATGGCCCCGCTGGTGTCCCTGCAGTACCTGCGCCTCAACGGCAACCAGTGGATCTGCGACTGCCAGGCCCGCTCGCTCTGGAATTGGTTCAAGCAGTTCAAGGGCTCCTCCTCGGAGCTGGAGTGCCACCTGCCCCCTCGCCTGGCAGGGAGGGACCTCAAGAGGCTGCAGAGCTCCGACCTGGATGGCTGCGTGGACTCCTTCAACCAGATCCGCACCAGCGTTTTCAGCACCAAAACCAGGTCGGGGAAGTTCCTCCCGACGGGGCTGCCCCCGCTGGGCTCCCACGATGGCTCCTCCAAGTGCTGCCAGCCTGAGATGGACAAGTCTTTTATTTACGAGGCTAAAGGCAAGGCGGGGCCCTCCTCCCACAGCAGCCGCTCGTCCAACAACCACCTCAAGGAGAAGGAGAACATGTCCAGGCCCAAGTACATGGAGACGGACCCTTCCAAAAACGGCAGCAACAAGCAGATAAACGATTCCCCCTTTGGGACCTTCCCCAGCATTGTAGACCCTCCTTTGACCAAGTTGAGACCCGAATTTCTAGAGCCCATTGAACCTTCCACAGTCCCAACCAAAAAGAGGCAGGGCTGCTCTAAAAAGAACAGATCAAAGGCCCAGTGCCGCCTCACCCAGCAGGGGAACAGCTCCACGTTACAGCTCAGCCTAAGCCTTTTGATCCCCCCCTTGGTGTGGAGCTTACTGTTGTTCTGCTAAAATTAACTCTTCTCCTGGGTTGATGACACTTTAATACTCGACTTTTTGCTGACCTCCATAAATGTGTTGCAAACAAAAGCAGGACTCCCATCCACCCTGAGAAAGCTTTGTTACACAAAAGTTAACTGGATGCCTTTATTAAAAAACAAACAAACAAACAAACAAAAAAACAACAAAAGACAAATACCGAGATGTACATAATTTCTTTGTCCTGAAACCTGTGAATTATACCTTTGGTCTTCGGAACTGTACTTGCCCACAAAGCAGCTTTTGCTACAGCAGATGGTAAAGAAATATGGTTTATTTACAGAAAAAAAAAAAAAGATGTGTAAGAAATGGTCTGAAAAGAATGTCTAAAATCTGTTTGTAACTCGCCATCACACTGAACAATGTTGCAGGTTCCCATTTGCAGAGGTAATGGATTTGATGCTGTTTTAATCCTATGTTGATGACTCTTGCAGTTTTTCCGTCTCCATTCCATCCTTCACGCCACGTTTATGGGCAGCATTTGTTAAAGAATGCTGCCTTCCCCTCCACAAGATTGCAGTATATATAGATATGCATTTTATTTTACTTGTGTACAACTATACAAAAAAAAAGCCTATAAAATAAAGATCTCTTTTTCCAAAGTGCTTGTCATCTGCGAGGGGTGAAGGACTCGGAGCAGCTCAGAAGCTGAAAATTTAAAAGGATATGGAGTGCGATCTGGGCATTTAACACCACAGTGATAAATAAGGCATTTTTGGATGGTTATGCAACCTTTAACTGGTGCCAGCAAAGGGTTTGGTTGTGTGAAACATGCCCTGCTCATGCTCCTGTTTCCCTAAAAACTATCCCACCTTCTCCTGGCATCATTCAGATTCCAGGATGCTCAGAAGAGCAGGAAATATCGGCCCAGCCCCTCGGAGCTGGGGTAGAGGAATGTCAGAAACGATCCCAGGATTTGGGCAGGGCCATTTTTCTCCTGCTCTGCACAGATGGGCTCAGCTCTGTGGTAGAGTGGAGCAGCACTGGGATTTAGGAAATGGGGGTATCTCCCCAAAAAACACAGCTCCTGGCCTGGCAGCTCAGCTGTCCATCCTTGGGGTCACCGTGCCAGTGGCTTCATCTCCAGTGTGACCTTGGGATGCCGAAAAAATAAACCATTGCTCTCCACCTAGGGTGGATATCATGAAGTGGACCTGGCTGTGCCCTCCTGGAGCTACAGCCATCCCCTGGGCCAGGCTAGGAAGGGTTGGGCACAGAGCTTTACCAGGAGGCTGCTTCTCCTCATCGAACCACGGAGATTGTCCTGTGCCCCTCTCAGGTGCTGGGGTTTGGAGGTGTGTGCAGGCAGGAGAGGCCTGTCACACACAGCTGGCGTGGGATGGGGGCCAGAGAAAGGCAGTGCCACAGCCCCAGGGGAAGGTGCACCCCAGGATAATGTGTGGGAGTCGCTGGGGGACTCCAGGCTGCACCATCCCTTGGGGTTCCCAGCACTGGGACTGGCGCTGAGCTTCCCAGAAGGAGTGAAGGGCATCAGCAGGGCCATGGCTTGCTCCAGCCTTGCCCCTGGTCCTCATGGCTCACGAGGAGGGAGCAGAGACCATGGGAAGATGCTTGGATGGCCGATGTCCCCCACTGGGATGCTGTGGGGCAGCGTGGCAGGGTCTGTGCCCCACTCTGGGGCTCTGCTGGCTCTTCCCACCTCTGCCACAGGCAGTTCCCACCTCGGTGAGTGACAGGAGCCTCCAAAGTGCTGCATTTGTGATCCCCGCTGGGGCTGCCAGAAAGGTGTGGCACACACCCCTGGGAGCCAACATCTCCCTCGTGTCACCGAGATGGGGACAGGTCTGTCCCTCCCAGCCCTGGGATCCCTGCAGATCCAATTCCTGCCAGCCCAGCTCCATGCCCAGCCTCTGCAGAGGGTCTGGGTGTGTTTGAGTGCAAACACATTCATTGTCCGGCCAGGATGGAGCAGGAAATGTGCTGGGACAGTGCTGGGGTGAGCTGCCAGCCCTGCCATGTGTGCCCAGCTTGGCTTGCACTTGTCCACGCTGACAGGCCACTCACTGGGACCTCACCAGCCACTTCCTGCCATTCCTGCTTGGATCTGTCCCATCTGTAGGATTTCCTAAGGTCCTGCATTCCCTGTCCTCTCCTACTCATCCCAAAACGCATCATCGAGGCTCCTGAAGGACTCAAAGGACTACACTGGAACCTGAAGCTCAGCAGCTTGGTTATGGGGTCAGCATGGCCCCAAAGCCCATGGAAAAGCTGGAAGATTTGCTGGATGCTGTCACAAGCTTCTGTGGAACCTCCTGTTTGGGTCACAGGCTCAGTGGGACTCCCTTGCACAGTAATTAGTGAGGCTTGTGGTCCAAATTCCTGTTCCATGGGCACAAGGAAGCCAGACCAGGTGGCAAAAAGAGCAGGATGAACCTGAAAGGAAAAAATAGGGAAAAAAAGAGACCATTGTGGCATTTCCCCCCAGGAGCTGAAGGTCAGAGCTGGGGCTGGGCTTGCCCTGCCCAAATCAGGATCTCAGGGAGTTTGGCTCCCTGTGGATAATGCAAAGCAGACAAGGAATTGCTGTCATTATCCTGTACGGAGCAGGAGCTGCACTCTGCCAACCCAGTGACACCATTCCCACTTCCTAGAGCTCGACTCTGCCATGCTTTCAGTGGCTCCTAGGACTAGACATTGGCCACAAGCCCAGAAGAGTCCCTCGTGCTAATTTCCTAGATTTCCTGCTGTCCAGATGCCAATTCCTGTGTTTACAGCCATTAGAAGGCCATTGGAATGACAAATATTGAAGAAGGGGTTGCAGTGGGCAGCAGGAATTCCATAGGAACTTGGAAGAGGCAAAGGCTGAGCTCTGGTATTGGTGAGGTAGGAAAGGAGTTCAAACGAAGAGAGTTCCTCTCCTGCTTTGTGTTTTGCTGGGATTTGGACAACTTTTCTGGATATTCCCAGGCATATTTTACACTGGGATGTCACTGAGCTGAGTGGGATTCACCCAGCAGGGCTCAGGACCTTGTTGGCTGTTCCCCATCTCAGGATCCTCCCTCTCCCTTCCTTTCTATTGTGCAAATCACACTCAATTTTCTGCTCCTGATGTCGATGCCACCAATGAAATCAGAGACAAAGTCAGCAGCGAGGAGCCAGGAGGGATGAGGGATGGGATCCCTGGGATGAACCATCAACAAACTATCACTGGCACAGAGCTGCACCCCCCAGCATCCCCTGTCCCCTGGCACTGTCCCCATGCAACACCAGAGCCCCTCCAGCAGTGGTGGGAACACACTGTGTTCATCCTTAATGCTCCAGAACTTGTCTCCAGGCTACTGGCTGCTAGTTCCCAGCAGGAACAGAACCAAAGGAGAAACCCTTTTTGCAGGTTTTCAGGTCCACCTGGAAGGACAAGCCAAGCTGGTGATGTAAGATGATTGTGCTCCTCCTTGTTGTGGTCAAGGAGGTTGTTTGTCCTCCTGCACAGGGGATGGGGCTGTTCCTCTGCCTGTGGATGGGGAAGTGGATCCCAAAGGCCTCTGCAGGTGGGGATTTGTCCCATCCTACATGGGGTTCCTGACACACAGGTGTGGTGACCCACGCTTCAGGGGACCCCATCTCCGCTGCCAAGCTGCAACACCTGATGCAGACAGATTTTATGGAAGAGGAATTTCATCCAACTGGTTTTGAAAGGTTTTTTTTTTTTCCTTTGCTAATGGATAACTGTGATTCACCGGGATCAAAACCTCATGGAAGGATGCTGCGGCTCTGATGTCATTTCCATCAGCAAGACCTTTCCCATCAAAGCTGGAGGCAAGAGAGGAGGAATGCAGTGTGGAAGAAGCCCCAGTGATGGCCTGGTTCAGCAGATATCCTGGCTGTGGATCAGGAAGGACTGAGCTGCTCTGACACCTGTGGCTCAGCAGTTTGAGTACAAGCCATGTTCTCCTGAGGATTCCTCTCTGTCCAGAGCCCCTCCAAGCCTCGGGAATATGAACAGTGTGAGTCTGGGCAGTGACAGAGCCCCACGGGCTGAAACTGGAGCTCATGGCTGCAGCTGCTGGGTCAGCCCTGCAGGGAACACTCCAGCATGGGACTGGGAGGGACTGGGAGCAGGGTGGGCAGCCAAAGGGACCACAGGCAGGCACTGGGGGACATCCTCTGCCCCCTGCCCACAGCAGGCTCTGTCCCCAGGAGTGTTTGGCTCCATGCAGAATGACAGAATCACGGAATGTGCTGAGCTGGATGGGACAAGGACCATGGAGTCTCCCCCCATCCCTGCACAGACACCCCAAATCCCACCCTGGGCATCCCTGGCAGCAGTGCCCAAAGGCTCCTGGAGCTCTGGCAGCCTCGGGGCCGTGCCCATTCCCTGGGGAGCCTGGGCAGTGCCCAGCACCCTCTGGGGGAAGAACCTTTCCCTGAGCTCAGCCTGAGCCTGCCCTGGCCCAGCTCCAGCCCTTCCCTGGGTGCTGTCCCTGCTCACCTTGGTGCCTGCTCTGATTGTGTCTCTTGGCTTCAGATTTGAGGAATCTACAGACTCAAATGCGTTTGTTTCCCCACTTCCCTCTCTCCCTGGGTGCTGGAGGAGCTGCCTTTGCCTCTGCTGCCCTTCCCCTGGGACAGGGAGCTCTCTTTTCCTGCCCCCAACAGCAGCACTGGGACTCTCCCCCTACTCAGCTTCCCAAACTGAAATCAGCTCCTTGATGAAGCTCACCTGACTCCTGTTAGCTGCATTCTGGGCCTGGAGACCCTTTTTCCAGGCTTTTCTCATCAGAGGCTGGAGTGTCCCCACTCCTCCTTGAGGTTGGGGAACCAAAGGAAAAATCCCAAATCCCACAAGAATGAGGGGAGCACTGAGAGCTGTGTCAGGGAGCTGCTGTCCTCACCTGTCCGTGGGGACACCTGGGCTGCAGGCAGGTGGCATCTCTGCTCCATCCTTCCTCGAAAGAAGATCCTGGGGCAAATTCCCAGCTGGCTGTGACTCCACAGGGATGAGATCTCTGCTCCTAAAGAGACTCCCCATAACCCTACAAGCGAGTCGTGTTTCCACATCTCTGCTCTGACACGGAGCAGATTATCCGAGCTGCTGAGTTTTGCTCCAAACAAACATGATGCATAGAAATAATAAAGGCTGGAAGGGTTTTTAATTCCAAGCTGTGTTTCTGGATTAGTTCCCCATCATTAGGCAGTCAGGGAGTAGAGTTATTGCTGTTCTGCCTCCTTCTCAAAATCAGGCGAGGATAAAAAAACCCCAGAGTTGTTGAGAGCTGGGGGTGGGCAGGAGAGCAGAGAACAGGCAGGAGAGACAGGAGTTTTTTTAGAGATGATATTGGACCACAGTGCAGGATTGCTGGTGGGAAGCTCTGGAGACAGCAGGAACTCTGCCTACGACCACGGTGAGGGCAAGGAATCTTTGGAAACCTTTCTTATAAATCCAAAGTCAAACATTTGAGTCTGGCTCGGGCCAGAAACTCTAATTAGAGCCCCCTTGATTTGTGCTGTAAGTAGGACACTGCAGGGGGAACTGCTGAGGCAGGTGAGACTTATTGGAATTGCATCCCAAGGTGTCTATAAATAGGGATAACAGAGGCTTGGCAAAAAAGAGGCACAATGAAAATAACGGTGCACCCTGCCCACTCACTGAAGGATGAGGCACTTCAAATCTCAGAGTGACCCACCTTCAGCGCCGGTGGAGAGACTTGTTCTAGGTCAGCAGGTACCAAAAAGGCCCAGCTGTCATCAAGCACAAAAACAGGGCCGTTTTTTGGGATGAAATCATCGCTTTTGATAGCCTGCTGCACTCCACATGGCAGCGACACGGGCGCTGCTCGCATGACTCACGGGCTGGGCTCCTTCGCAGCCTCTCGCTGGTGGGCGGCTCCATCTGCACTGATTTACTGGTGTCAGTGTCCTCCTGCAGGGCTTTACTGGTGTCAGTGTCCATCTGCACTGATTTACTGGTGTCAGTGTCCATCTGCAGGGCCTTACTGGTGTCAGTGTTCTCCTGCAGGGCCTTACTGGTGTCAGTGTCCATCTGCAGGGCTTTACTGGTGTCAGTGTCCATCTGCACTGATTTACTGGTGTCAGTGTCCTCCTGCAGGGCCTTACTGGTGTCAGTGTCCATCTGCAGGGCCTTACTGGTGCCAGTGTCCTCCTGCAGGGCCTTACTTGTGTCAGTGTCCTCCTGCAGGGCTTTACTGGTGTCAGTGTCCATCTGCAGGGCTTTAGTGGTGTCAGTGTCCATCTGCAGGGCTTTACTGGTGTCAGTGTCCATCTGCACTGATTTACTGGTGTCAGTGTCC
>VZRF01001703.1:97135-130927 GCA_013396875.1 Vireo altiloquus
TTTCTTTCTTGCAGGTTTGTTTAAAATTTGATAATCTATTGTAGTCCAGTTCTGCTGACCACATCCTTTTGGTCATCCTGTGTCCCACTTCTAATCGATAGATTCTTCCTTCCAGAGTCTGAGTTCTGTCCTTGTTATCTTCAACCAGATGGTCCAGGAATGTGGGGAACTTCCTTGCTTATCTTTGCTATCCTGAGTTAACTACATAAAAAAGCATTCTACATATCATTATATGATCCTAAGAAACCACACTACTTTTTTTAAACAAACTATATCCATGCCACTTCGTTCTCTTACATTACACACGTGACATTTATTTTAATATTTGTGAAAAGCCAACAATACAATATGCACTTATAACAGGAGGCTCTGCTCTGCTGCTGGGATTCTAACGAGGTTCCTGAGCAAGGCTGTTACATTCTGTATCTCACAAAATGCCTCTTTTTTTGCTCTTTTCCTGACCTTGCTGGGATGTGGGGATGAAGGAGAAGCAACGTGAACTCTGGGAATGCATCCCCCCCCACACCTGACTTCTGGGAATTAGGGGTGGGAGTGGAAAAAACACCAGGATGTTTAACTTTGCTCTGTATGTTTTAATTTGTCTGTCACTTTTACGAATTTTCCAGCAATTTCCAGCTCACCAGAGGAGTTCAATACCAGGTTCTTCCATGCTCCTCCATGTGGGTAAGTTCTAAATTGCTGGTTTGGTAGGACCTGAGAAGTGCTTTGGACGTTGGCCTCATTGCTCTTGGCCAGCTTTTGTCAGCTGGAGGGGTCAGGAATATTTAGTGAAGTCAGAAGACCCTTCAGGTTTTGATTTGTTCCTACCCTTGGAATATATTCTTTATTTCCAGCAGATTTATGGGCTTTCAACAACCTAAGAGATGATTTCCAGCCAGGGGGAAGCAGAGCCATCCCAGAAGGAACGTTTGTTTTGTAGAATCACAGAACATCTTGAGCTGGAAGGAGCCCACAAGGATCACCAGTCCAACTCCTGGGCCTGCCCAACAACCCCACCCTGGGCCTGGGTTTGTGGGAGAGAGTATTTGGGAGAAAAAGTGTCCTGAGAGTTCAGGGAAGGAGCAAAGTGACCCTCAAAGAGTCCCCATTTTGTGTTGTGTGCTTGGTGCAGCTCCCACCCTGCCAGGACCCTGCGCTAACTCTGGGTGCTCCTGGTCCTGGCCAGTCTGGTTTGGTGTCTCCACCCAAACCCTGGGCCCAGGAGCTCCCCTTTTGTCCAGCCTGGTGCCTCCAGGCCATACTGGGGTGTGCTGGTCTGCACTGGCCATTGCTGTGTCCCTCCTGGCTTCTCCATGGGGTGACTTCATGGCTTGCCCTTGGAGCTGTCACCTCACTGTGACCCTCCCTGGACCTTTTCCTGACCTGTGCCTTGATTCCTTGGCTTCCCCTTGGAGTTGTGTGGTCTCCTGGCTGGACCTGGCCACCATCCCTTGGTCTTGCTCCCTCACCCAGGTCCTGTGGCTGGAGGAGCCTTTTCCAGTTGTGGCATCCTAATCCTGGCCTTCCCTGAGGGAGCAGCCACATTCCTGCTGCTCCCTTACACACCTCAAACCTCCCAGACTCCAGCTCCAAATGTGTGAGCACAACCAGAGCCACCCAGGTGGCAGAAAACTTATCTAAGGTGGCCTCAGCCTTCTCCAGGGCTGCTAAATTTTGCTGCTTGCAAAAGCTTTTGTGGTGCTGGAACAATGCACGTGTGTATAAGGGGAATCTCGGCAAGATTTCTACTTTCCAGGTTATTTTTGGTTCTCTTGGAAAAAAAATGAGGAGGAGAGTGGGCTCCAAACCACGTTCCAAAGGCTGGAAAGGAAGCATCTGGTGTGCCCAGGGGTTGTCATAGTGAAGATGAGTGACACATAATAATGATGAATCCAGAAACTTTCACCTTGATTTCCCTGCCTGGTGGAGCTTTGAAGTGAGCCTCTAATATTATGTTAGCAGTTTATTGTGTGTGCTTCATTAAAAATACATCACAGGCCTCTCGGAGCTGGAAGGGACGCAAATTAGGTCAGCGAGTCCAGGCTCCTGCTGCTCTGCCAGGGCTCTGATCCTGCTAATGACTCCAGCCCAGCCCTGGCAGGTGCTCGTGTGCTGCCAATTCCAGCTCTGGGCTGACAGGGAGAACAGGATTTCAACTCTTTAAAATTTTCAGTTCTTGTTGAAAGGGGTTTATTTCATGTTCACTGGTGTTGGAGTGTGAGGGGGGCAGCTCTGCCCCCTCTGTGAAACCCCCGAGCCTGGGCTGATCCCCAGGGTGGGCAGCAGGGGAGGGGAGGATTCTGCCCCTCTGCCCCACTCAGGTGAGACCTCACCTGCAGAGCTGCACCCAGCACAGGAAGGACCTGGAGCTGCTGGATTGAGTCCAGAGGAGGCCACAGAGATGCTCCAAGGGCTGGAGCCAGGCTGGGAGAGCTGGGGGTGTTCACCTGGAGAGGAGAAGGCTCCAGGGAGAGCTCGGATGTCCTGCTCTGTGCTTTCAGCCAGGCAGAACCAGCCTCTGGATTCACCCTGGAGCAGTGTTGGGGGTGTGACATGGAGCTGCTCTCCAGCTCCATGCCTCCAGTCTGGAAGCACTTTGGTGGAGGAGTGAATCCAGGAATGTGGATTTCCTCATGGCTGGTCCCCAGCCCTGCTGTTCCCTTGGTGACTTCTTTGGGATACAGTGCAGGTTTAGGAGCCTCAGCAGCACCAAGGGAACAAGAATCCATTTGTTCTGAGTTCTGTGATGTGAGAAATGAAGGATTTGCCTCCAACTCTTTGTCACTCTGAGCTGGAGGACATGAGGGACTGAGAAACCCCAGGGCTGCCACCTCATTGTCCTTCTGGGCTGACTCTGGAGGGGTGAAACTCTTGGGGATTGGTGGCACCTCAGAATCACCCATTTTGTGTCTAGGCTGGACTGCTGGTGGTGTGACTGAGCCCAGGGATAGATGGGATATTGGGAAGGAATTGTTCCCTGGGAGGGTGGGCAGGCCCTGGCACAGGGTGCCCAGAGAAGCTGTGGCTGCCCCTGGATCCCTGGCAGTGCCCAAGGCCAGGTTGGACATTGGGGCTTGGAGCAGCCTGGGACAGTGGAAGGTGTCCCTGCCCATGGCAGGGGTGGCACTGGATGGGCTTTAAGCTCCCTCCCAACCCAAACCATTCCTTGATTCCGTGATTCCATGATCCACCAACTCTGCCAAGTCTCCTGGGGGCATCCTAGGGAATCAGGGCACCAAGCCCTGCACCTGGAGCTGTGGGTCCTCCTGATGTGGGTCTGGCTCTGGGCAGCCTGGGAGATACACCTGAGATGTGACCCAGGGAGGAACCATCTGACCCAGAGTTCACTGAATAAGGTTTGGCCAGGCTCAGAGTGGGGCTGGCACATCTGAAAACAGAGCAGATCTGCAGGGGAGGCTCCAGTGGGGTTTGCCCTGAGGAGCCATCACCCTCCAGAGCTGTTGTGTTCTGCACTGAGGTCCCTGACCAGGGATTGATCCTGTGGGGAATTCAGAGCCCCTGAGAGCTCGGGGATGCCTCACTCACCTCCTGCCCAGCAGGACCTGGCAAATCCGAGCACCCTGAGGTGTCCACCCTGGATGTTGTTGCAGGGGACACTTATTCCAGCTCGAAGATGCTGTTTTCCACGCTGGCTCCCCGGGGGAAGGAGAGCAGAACCCTTCATTAGCTGTAATGAGTGCCTGTCTCGGGCTGGGGCCGTGGGCTCTGCCGGAGCTGTGCTGAGCAGCCCGGCCTGACCTAGAAAAACCCCTTAATGTGGTGCGAGGGGCAATGCTCTTATCTAATCACCAGCCACATCCCTCAGCAGCACAGCCACTGCAGCCGAGTTAACTCAATTAGGAGATCACCACGCCGAGCTATTTACGGGCTGGGTTTAATGGGTGTAGCAACAGCAGGGCAATCAGGAGGAAACAAGGGGCACAGTGTGCTGTGAGGGCATCGCTGGCATCCCCCTGCACCCCCTGGCAAAGCCCTGCTGGTCGTGGGGCTCTCTCCTTCCCACTGAGCCCCTCTTCCTTCCCCTCCTTCCTTGTCATCTCCCAGCCTCAGAGAAACTCTCACATTTCCAAAGCGTTTCAGTTGGAGAGGAGGCGTGGTGGGTTGTTTTACTTTTTTTTCCTTTTTTTTTTCACTCTTTCCCCAAGAATTTTATTTTAAGGCCATCCTCCCCCTCTCCCCTGCTGCAGGCCTGCTTTGCCTTGTGCTAGCCCACTGGGGATGTGGCAGCTGCCCCAGGCGTGCTGCCTCCTGTCCTGGCAGGGATGGAGCTGTGCTGGACAGTCAGCTGGACTGACCCCTGACTGGGGTCAGTCCCTGGAAGGTGTTTGCACCCTGAGAGGCTCTTCCTTTGGGGTTCCTGAGACCTTTCCTTCCCACCTTCAGCAGCCAAAGCAGAGTCACCAGAGCCCTGTGTGACAGAAGTGTCACAGAGAAAGGCAGAGCTGCTCTGCCACTCCTCCTTCCCTGCAGGAAGGGCTCAGCCCTGTGTTGTCACTGCTCATAGAGAAATGGAGGCTCTGGGTGAGTAAAATGCCCCAGGTGGCCCCAGAGGGTGGGAGAGGCAGTGAGAGTTGGGCTGGAACTGCTGCGTTTCCATCCAGGGCTCACATAATATTCAGAATTTAAATCCTGAACTGAGGATTTCAATCAGCATCCTTCCCAAATATATGAATTATCTTACATATGGTTTCTCTTTCGCATTTCCTCTCGTGTTTCACTACCAGAGGAACACATCAGGTCTGAGTGGATTTTGGAGACATTTCCCTCCCAGGACGGCTGGAAAGCTGGAAAAGCCTGGCTTGGGGAGCGACCTTGCGGTGGGATGAGGTAGGAATTCCAGGGCAGCCCCTCCATGGGGTCAGATCCTGGCAAGCATTCCTTCGGATGAGGAACGAAATGATCTCATCCTTTTCCGCCGTGGCCTCACCTCGCTCAACCCCGAGAGCACAGGGGGTGGAGGAGCAGCTCTGTTCTGCTTCCCACAGGCACCCTTTCATGTGTGACCTCTTTCCCCCCGACCCTGCTCTGGATACAGCACTAAAAATGAGCTCCTGCTCGTTGCTGTGGTGTCCAGGTGCTTCCCAGCCAGCCAGGAAGGCTTTTAAATGTTGGAAAATAAGGAGGTTATTTTATCAGAATGGCAGGCTCTGTTTTTTTCCAGGTGCCTGGAGAGCAGGATTGGGGTTGGTGACCTCTGATCTGCCCAAACGCACCTGGGGTTTGGGTTGCTAGAGCAGCAAAGTGCGAGGAAGCTGCTCCCAAACTCCTTCTTTCCAGCAAACAAAAGATCCATGATTGGACTGCTCTGAGGGTGACATACAGGTTAAAAATAAAAACAGAGCTTAAACCACAAGAATAACAAAAAAACTCCTCAAAATTGTGGCATTTCTATTCTTTCCATCCCGAGCATTCAACTAACAGGCAACATTTATAAAATGATGGAATGGTTTTGGGTTGGGAGGGACCTTTAAAGGACATCTGCTCCCACCCCTGCCATGGGCAGGGACACCTTCCACTGTCCCAGGCTGCTCCAAGCCCCAATGTCCAACCTGGCCTTGGGCACTGCCAGGGATCCAGGGGCAGCCACAGCTGCTCTGGGTGAATTTCCCAGCAAGTGTTTTGGGGTGCAGGTTCATTCCCTGAATTTGGACCCCACACCAACCCTCAGCATTTCCACGGCCAAGTCAGTGTCTTGAAGCTTTTCCAGCATTTTTTTTTGTTCCCAGTGGCACTTCCTGAGGCAGTTTGGAAGTCTCAATGTTCCTGCCTCAGTCTCAGCAGGGAGCTGAGCCACACAACATCCCAGTAATCCTCGAGGCCAGAAGAGTTGGACCCAATGGAAATATCGGCTTTTATCCAAATTTAATTTTTTTGCCTCAGGAGGACTAGAAAGACAAAAACTGTGTGTTCAACAGAAAAAAAAAAAAAAAGCTGTGGGATTGGTTCTATTTCAGGTTTGACAGTGGAAGCAGAAGCTCAGTAACAGCAGCCTGCAGTGAGGTGCCAGTCCCTGAGAGAGGCAGGCAGAGGCCACCTCCTGTCCCCCAGGGCAGCCCTGGCAGCTCTGCCAAGGGTGGGGAGCACAGCTCTGCTCTCTGCTCTGCTTCTGCCCTGGTGAGGGACCTCAGCAGTGGCCAGGCAGGGGAGAGGGCACTGGGGGCCAGGAGAGGTCCCAGGGCGTCCCCTTTGCTTCTTCTCATGGTGCATGTTGTTGGGGACCAGCAAAGTCAAACAGCTTTGCCNTGACAGTGGAAGCAGAAGCTCAGTAACAGCAGCCTGCAGTGAGGTGCCAGTCCCTGAGAGAGGCAGGCAGAGGCCACCTCCTGTCCCCCAGGGCAGCCCTGGCAGCTCTGCCAAGGGTGGGGAGCACAGCTCTGCTCTCTGCTCTGCTTCTGCCCCTCTGAGGGACCTCAGCAGTGGCCAGGCAGGGGAGAGGGCACTGGGTGCCAGGAGAGGTCCCAGGGCGTCCCCTTTGCTTCTTCTCATGGTGCATGTTGTTGGGGACCAGCAAAGTCAAACAGCTTTGCCTCTTCTCCTGGGGACCAAATTTACCCCCAAAGCTCCACAAGAAGGCTTTGCCATCGAAATGAGCCCTTGGCAGAGGCTGCCCCCACTGCTGGGTGATCAGCAAGCACCAAAGAAATGAAAAGCTGAATGTTCGATGTGCCACAGAAAAATGGGTTTGTAGTTTTAGGAATTGCCTCAGGTATTACTGTGGGACCAAGATGGAGATTTTAGGGTGTCAGTGCCTTGTCCTTCTCCTTCTTCCCTCTTCTCCTTCTTCTTCCCTTTTCTGTGACCTCAGTTCCTATCCTGTAGTAATTGGTAGAGAGAATTTAGTTTAGAAGAGACATGTTAACAATATAGATAGTTATTGGATTTAGAAACAAAATAATGTATGTAGAATCTTCCTATTTGATGATAAAACTCTATAATCTCCCTGCTCTGGGTGTCTGTGGCCATTTGGCACAGTGCAGACACTGTGTTCCTGAACCCTTGATAACCTAAAATAAACAACCTGAAGCAGCAACGAAGTCTTTTGTTATTTTTCCCTGAGATGAGAGATTGAGAAGAAAAAGCATCCTGGGCATGAACCCCCTCGGTGGGGCCCTAAGAGGGTCCTCACACACTTTGGGCTTGGGGTGAAATCCCTCAGCTCCCTCCTCCCCTGTGGTCATTGTCCCCAGCTCTAGCATCGTGCCAGGCTCTTTCCGTGGGAATGCAGGTGAGTGTCTTGGAGTGACTTTTGTCTTGGAGTTTATCCTTTGATGGTTTATCCTATATCGTCTGCTCATGCCCAGAAAAGTGAATTTTATGCCTTTCTATGTCTTTAAACGGTCTCAAACCGGGACAGTGAGCAATCCCACCTGTCCCTGGGCCCTCTGCAGCACTTTGGCCTTGCCTTGGTGCAGAGCCCTGCTTTCCCACACGGAGCAAAAGCAGGTTTGTGCCTCGATGGTTCCACATCCCACACTCACCTCCCTGGTCCCAGGGTGCAAATTTGCCCTCCCCAGCTCCACCTTCAGCATTCCCATGGCCCATGGGTGTTGTAGGATCACGGAAACAATCACAGAGTCGTTTGGAGAAGACCTCCAGGACCATCAAGTCCAACCTTCAACCATGCCCAGGGATCCCCAAGTGCCACCTCTGCTCATTTTTTGAACACTTCCAGGGATGGTGACTCCAGCACTGCCCTGCCAGCCTGTGCCAATGCCTGAACACCCTTTCAGGGAAGAAATTTTCCAAATATCTAACCTGAAAGCTGGAAGATTCACAAACATTTTTGTGCCCAGTGTCACCACACATGGAAGCTTGGAAGACTCCCACATCAATCTCAGGGAACTGAGTCACGCAAAGACTAAAATGTCTCTAAAACATCTCAATTCCTTTCAGGAGCTTCTCTTTTTTTTTTTCAGCCTCAAGAAATGTTTTGCACGTTGAGAACAGCCTGTGTGCCTCCTGCCTGAAATCAATGGGCTTTTGGTCAAGATGGAGCTGAGGGAAAAAATCCACCCAAAAAAATGGGCTTTTGCCCAAAATGCCTGTGGACATCTGTGAATCTGATAAGAGCCTGGATTCCTTTTCCTCAAGTTTTTGCAGGAAACATTTACAACAGGAACCTGCTGATGGATTTTCACAAGGGCACAGACTGACAGAACAGAGGGAATGGCTTTAAGCTGGAGGAGAGGAGATTTAAATTGGATAATGGGAAGGAATTGTTCCCTGGGAGGGTGGGGAGAGACCAAGGCCAGGTTGGACAGAGCTTGAAGCAGCCTGGGACAGTGGAAAGTGTCCCTGCCCACAGCAGGGGGTGGAATGGGATGGGCTTTAAGGCCTTTTCCTACCCAAACCATTCCATGAATCCATAGTTCCACAGCACTGTAACTGTCACTGAAAAAAACCCCAAAAGACAACAGCTTTAAGAAACGAAAATTTCAGTGGAAAACAGCAATCCCTGGGTGATTTCCTTTCCCAACGCTAAGGGGAAATGTTGAAAAAAAGTGGAATTTTGCTGCGAAGGAGTGGGAGCTGTTGCTGTTCCTCAGGCAGCTGGAGCATGAGCTCATAGAGGCAAAATAGAAGTGGAGCCTGTGCTCTGGGGGCGAAGGCGTCTGGGGAGCAGGAGCAGATTGTTGCACCAGGGAAAGGCATTAGGATTCAACAAGTGCAAACTGACAATCACGAGGAAGGAGTAGGGAGGGAGAAGATCAGGTTAATTAGCAGCCCAGAGGAACTGGAGGCCACAAGCTCAGCAGAACTTTGTGGAGGAATTAATTAAAGGTTTGTTTGGAGCTGAGCTCGACGATAAAGGAATAAAAAAAAAACCTAAAAAATCCCCTGTTGCATCCTGACACTTGGAGCTGGTCCTGGAGCGCTGCCAGGCACTGGCACAGCCCCTGTTTACACCTCCAGGAGCCGGTGGACAGGAGGGAGAATTAATTGCTGTGAGGCAGACGAGGCTGTCAGAAGAAGCCCGGCATAGCTGCCTCATCCCTGCTCCCTGCTGGGTGGGCAGGATGGGAGAGGGAGCTGAGCAGCAGGAGGGGAGCATCCCAGGGATGTGCCAGGCACCACTCGGTGCTGCAGCACCACTGGGGACAGCAGCAGGGTGGCTTTGGGGACAGGGCAGGAGCCAGAGGGACTCTGGGGACAGGGAAAGAGCCAAGGAGACTCGGGACAGGGAAAGAGCCAGAGCGACTCTGGGGACAGGGAAAGAGCCAAGGAGACTCGGGACAGGGAAAGAGCCAGAGCGACTCTGGGGACAGGGAAAGAGCCAAGGAGACTCGGGACAGGGAAAGAGCCAGAGCGACTCTGGGGACAGGGAAAGAGCCAAGGAGACTCGGGACAGGGAAAGAGCCAGAGCGACTCTGGGGACAGGGAAAGAGCCAAGGAGACTCGGGACAGGGAAAGAGCCAGAGCGACTCTGGGGACAGGGAAAGAGCCAAGGAGACTCGGGACAGGGAAAGAGCCAGAGCGACTCTGGGGACAGGGAAAGAGCCAAGGAGACTCGGGACAGGGAAAGAGCCAGGGGGACTCTGGAGGCAGGGCAGGAGCAGAGCTGCTGAGCACAATCCCTGCAAGGCTCCATTCCCTGCTCCCCATGGATAACTCACTCACCGCGCTGGGAAAAGCACAGGGAGAGGTGAAGGTCTTGCAGAAAGGTTGTGCTGGTGGAGAGGCACCAGGAGAATTCCCTCGGGAGGAGCAGTGGGAATGCAGCTGCTTGGCTTCAGTCCTCAGGGCAGAGCAAATTGCTGGCTGGACTCAGATCAGAGAATCCCCAAATGGTTTGGGTTGGAAGGGGCCTTAAAGCTCACCTCATTCCAACGGGACAGGGACACCTTCCAGTACCCCAGGCTGCTCCAAGCCCTGTCCAGCCTGGCCTTGGACACTTCCAGGACCTTGATTTTTGCTCCTGTGCCGTCGTGAGGTTCAAGGACCTTTGTGTGTGGTGTGACTAAAGCAGGACACAGTGACACAATACTGGACTCCAGGCCACTGAAGTCCCTCTCAGCTTGGAGCTGACAGATATAAACATGAAAGGGACCTGACATCATCCTCTGTTTTTAAACATTAATATTGGGCATTACCTAATCCATGTGAAATGGGTTGGGAAGTGACAACAGACTCCCGAACACGAGTAATCAACACAAAACTGTCACTGAATGGGGACATTTCTGTTGGGATCGCAAGGAAACGCTGAAGCCTTTGTACTTTTCAACTTTTCTATCAATTATCTAAAAATAAATGCGAAATTTGCAGATAACATCAGGCCTGGCAGGATGGATGTACAGATAAAAGCAGGCAGCTCTGCAGCCAGAGATAATTCCCGGGAGCGGGGCTGCTCCATTAAAATGTGCTTTCTCACCAGCTGATGAGTGTTGGGTGGTTTGGGGCAGGGCACCTGGAGCTGCTGGAGGCTCCAGCTCTGGCAGGGAGCAGGGGAAGGTGATGGTGCTGGATACCAGCGCCTTGGGGTGAGATCTCACAGCATCCAGCACAGGGGAAAAAAGTGATTTTGGCTTTACAGAAAGATGCTTTTCCTTCGACACTCTCTGCTTGGTGAGTGCCAAGAAATATTGATGCTGTGGGATTAACTGGTGGTGTAACTGGTGTTACTGGTGGGCAGCGTGCTGTCAGCTCACAGGCAAACTGTGACACTGCTTTGGGCAACTCCCCATGCCCTTGGGGGGACGCAGCTCCCCTCAGGCAGGAATCACAGGGAGATTCCATCCCCAAATCCCTGCCAGATGGCCCTGGAGGGGTGTTGGGTGCTGGGCTGTGTGCCAGGGGCTGCTGATCTGCAGAGGAGATCCCAGGAGGGGCCGTGGGAGGGATGCTCGCCCTGGGGCAGAGCCCCTGGGCAGGTGTGGGACTGTCCAGGGAGAGGGAATGTCCCCTGTCCCCATCCTGTGACCCTTCAGACAGACCTGCAGGGGCAGAGGAGCCTTGAGAGCATTGAACCATGGAATGGTTTGGGTTGGGAGGGACCTTAGAGCCCATCCAGTGCCACCCCTGCCCTGGAGTGTGCCAGGGGCTGCTCAGGGTGCCCCACACAGACATGGGATCACTGAAGGTGTTTCCAGCAGACTGCGATGCCCCAGGACACCTGTCCCAGGCCCCCCCAGGTGTGACACAGAGAGTGGGACCCAGCCCTGGGGTTCCTCTGCAGGCTCCAGCTCCAACAGAGAAAAGAGTCAAACACAACTTTTTCGCTCCTTTCCTCTTCCCAAGGGATGTGTGCCAGGTTGGACCCCAGTGGACACTGGTGTGGGATCCCTGAGGACCAGCAGGAGTTGGGAATGCTCCAGCTTGGTGGTGTGGATGCAGATGACTCTAAAAATGTCCCTCAGTGCATCCCAGAGTCATGGAATGGCTTTGGGTCCAAGGGAGCTGAAGGAGGCTTTGGGATGATCTATTTTGTCTCAGCTCTATTGCATTTAAATCATTTCAATTTTACACCTGAGTAGGAGCAGCCCTGGCTGAAGCAGTGTCCCAGGGGTCCCTGCAATCCTGGATTTCAAACCTCTGCATTTCAAACCTGCTCCTGCTCCGTGGCAGGTTACAAATGTCCTGTGAGGGAGCTGATGTGACATCAGGCACGGCTTGTGTGGCTTTGAGGCCAGAGCTGGTCCTACCCTCTGCCTGAGCAGCACAGGGATGGAAGGAAACTCCATTTCCATGGATGCAGGGCTCCAGCACAGGCTGGTGCCCGGAAGAGAAACAGTGAAGTGCCTCTGGATGAGGAATTTTAGCAGGAATATCACGTTTTGTGGGATCTGTCCGTGCAGCCTTAGGGGTTACAGAGGAGGAGGAGGGTCTGGCTGCAGACACTGCCACAAGAGCTGCTCAGTCAAACCAGGGTGGGAATCCCTCCCCAGCCTGGCCGGAGAAATAAATAAAGGGAGCTGAGGCCAGAGGAGAGGAAGGTGGGAATGCTCTGGGATGCTGGGCTGGTTTCGGCTCTGCAAGGAGGCTTTTCTCAGTCGTCTGTGCAGAACTAATGATACAGCTAAAGAGGGAGCTGGAATGTTACAGGAATCCTGAGATCACAGGGAAGATAAGCAGATGTAAACATCTCAAATTCCTACAATAGGGGGATTCTTTTTCTGGAGGTGCTGAAAAGAAGAATTTTACCAGCAGCCCCGGAGCTGATTGGGGGTGAGACAGCAGCCCCGAGCCTCCTGAGAAAAGGGGATTTATTTAGAAGACAACCACAGGCAAATATGTTCTTTTTTCTTCCCTTGCTTTTTGATGAGGAATATTGCTGGAATCAGCTCAGGGGAGGGAGGCTTTGATCATCCTTTCGGAGAGGGAAAAAAGCTGCTTTGAATTCTGCTGCAAAGCAGATCCCAGGAGGGGCCGTGGGAGGGATGCTCACCCTGGGGCAGAGCCCCTGGGCAGGTGTGGGACTGTCCAGGGAGAGGGAATGTCCCCTGAACCCATCCTGTGACCCTTCAGACAGACCTGCAGGGGCAGAGGAGCCTTGAGAGCATTGAACCATGGAATGGTTTGGGTTGGGAGGGACCTTAGAGCCCATCCAGTGCCACCCCTGCCATGGCAGGGACACCTTCCACTGTCCCAGGCTGCTCCAAGCCCTAATGTCCAACCTGGCCTTGGGCACTGCCAGGGATCCAGGGGCAGCCACAGCTGCTCTGGGCACCCTGTGCCAGGGCCTGCCCACCCTCCCAGGGAACAATTCCTGCCCAATATCCCATCCATCCCTGCCCTCTGGCACTGGGAAGCCATTCCCTGTGTCCTGTCCCTCCATCCCTTGTCCCCAGTCCCTCTCCAGCTCTCCTGGAGCCCCTTTAGGTCCTGGAAGGAGCTCTGAGGTCTCCCTGGAGCCTTCTCCTCTCCAGGTGAGCACCCCCAGCTCTCCCAGCCTGTCACACCCTCAAAGTGCTGCTAACGAGGAACTAAAGATGCCACACAAACCTGAGCTGCTCCTTGAGAGGATCCCAGAGCCCCTGGGGACCTCCAGAAGACAACACAGAGCAGCCATCCTAGGCCCTGCTTTGAGATAAAACCATCCAGAAGCCAATCCTAGAGTGGAGGAACTCACACCAAAGTGGTCAAGGCTACCTTGGTGGTAAAAGCAGTGCCCAGATGAGCTCCTCGAAATGGGAGGGAAGGAAAGACAAAGGGTTGGGAACAGATTCCCGGCAGGAGCTGTTAAATCCATCCCTACTCCACATGGAAGAGTTTTGGCATGAGGAAACATCCCAGAACAGAACTCTGGTGTGAGGTGGGTCGTAAATACAATTCCCCCAAGAAAATGCCCTTGGGATTTTCAAACAGAGGACAGAGAGGAGGCAGATCCAGTGCTGTGAAATGGGAATGTAAAAAACCTAATATTTGTGGATTTGCCTGGTTTGTCCTGTACTCAGAAACAAGTGTTTGTTTAGATGGTGCTAATCAGAGGAGCGTGAAAATATTCCCAAAATAAATGTCTTTTTTAATTCAAGAACCAGTGTTTCTCTGAAGGAAATTGCTTTGAGGGACTGACACTAATTTTCAATTTTTTTTTTTTTCATTCTGTGCTTCTATTTTAAGCAAAATGTTTAAGAAGCAAAACTTCACAAGACTTTGAAATTGCATTTTGTTGAGTGTGGGGGTTTTTCTTCTCTTTGGCCACTGAAAGCCCAAGAGAAAGGAGAAAACTCAGCTTCTCCCATGTGGATATTGGCTCCCACCTGATAAAATCAGTTTTTTTTCCAAAGGTAGCTTTGTGAAATAATGAATATTTAAACCCAAAACTTCACTTTTTAAAAATGAGGAGCTTTCCTCTGCTTGCCCATGGTTTTGAACTGGACAAAGTTCAAATGAGAGAGAAACTCGAGGTGGGAAAATTAAATCTTCCTGTGAAAGGAATTGTAAAGAGATTTCTTTTCTTCCTGAAAATGATGTCATTGAAAAAAAAACAACATTTAGAGGCCACCTTGGTTTTCTTATCAATTTCAGTGTTATTATTTCTCTGAGCCATTTCCCAATATTTTTCTCCGACTCCTGGTGGAGACAAACCAAGGAAAATTTATTCCCAACTCCTGCGCAATGTGGCTAATTGATCCTGATAGGCATCCGAGATAATTGCTATGGAATCCTCTCTTTTTGGGAAAAGCCTGCCCTGGCACCACATCTTTGGGCATTAAATCACATTTATCTCCCCCCACCACCACATGGGATTAAAGCCTGGGAAGAGTAGTCTGGGGATGACCTAGGGAGAGGAACTGGGGAAGGGTCTGGAGCATGTCCAGGGAAGGGAACGGAGCTGGGAAGGGGCTGGAGCCCCAGGAGAGACTGAGGGAGCTGGGAAAGGAGCTCAGCCTGGAGAAAAGGAGGCTCAGGGGGGACCTTGTGGCTCTGCACAACTCCCTGACAGGAGGGGGCAGCCGGGGGGGGTCAGGCTCTGCTCCCAGGGAACAGGGACAGGAGGAGAGGGAACAGCCTCAGGCAGGGCCAGGGGACGGGCAGGTTGGATATTGGGAACAATTCCTTCGTCAACAAGTGGCAAAACCTTGGCAGGGGCTGCCCAGGGCAGTGGTGGAGTTGCCATCCCTGGAGGTGTCCAAGGAAGGAGCAGATGTGGCACTTGGGGACAAGGTTCAGTGGTTGAAGGCTGAAGGACTTGGTGACCTTGGAGGTTGTTTGCAGCCTCAATGACTCCACGACTCGGTGGTTCCATTCCTTGTGGGGTCAGAACCAGCTGGGCTGTGCCACCACCCTCTTCCTCACCTTCCCACAACAACCTTCAGTGGGAGCTGATCCCAGAGCTACTGCTTGGCAGTGTGGGAAGAGAAGCCAAGGACAGAGCAGGGGAGCCCAGGAACTGCAGCCCCCCGGATGCTGTGGGTCCAGTCCACCCTCTGCTCCAAACCCAGCCCTTGTACATCATCCTCCTGCCTTTCCCAATTCTCCTGGGCCTGGCTGCTCTGCCAGGAGCTACTGTGTCCCCTGGCTGTGACCCCAGCTCTGTCCCCCGGCTGTGACCCCAAAAAGTGTTCCCTGGCTGTGTCCCCACGATCCCATCCCCAAAGCCCCATGGCTGTGACCCCAGATTGTGTCCCCTGGCTGTGACCCCAGCTCTGTCCCCTGGCTGTGTCTCCAGACAGTGTCCCCTGGCTGTGTCCCCAGCTCTGTCCCCTGGCTGTGTCCCCATGACCCCAGCCCCAAATCTCCATGGCTGTGACCCCAGCTTTGTCCCCAGGCTGTGACCCCAGATTGTGTCCCCTGGCTGTGACCCCAGATTGTGTCCCCAGCTCTGTCCCTAGGCTGTGACCCCAAACAGTGTCCCCAGCTCTGTCCCCCGACTGTGACCCCAGACAGTGTCCCCAGCCTGTGTCCCCACGACCCCATCTCCAAAGCCTCATGGCTGTGACCCCAGATTGTGTCCCCAGCTCTGTCCCTAGGCTGTGACCCCAAACAGTGTCCCCAGCTGTGTCCCCACGATCCCATCCCCAAATCCCCATGGCTGTGTCCCCAAACAGTGTCCCCTGGCTCTGTCCCCAGCTCTGTCCCCTGGCTGTGTCTCCAGACAGTGTCCCCTGGCTGTGTCCCCAGCTCTGTGTCTCCAGCTCTGTCCCCAGCCTGTGTCCCCACGACCCCATCTCCAAAGCCTCATGGCTGTGACCCCAGATTGTGTCCCCAGCTCTGTCCCTAGGCTGTGACNTGCTCCCATCCCCAAAGCCCCATGGCTGTGACTCCAAACAGTGTCCCCGGCTGTGTCCCCAGCTCTGTCCCCAGGCTGTGTCCCCAGGCTGTTGTCCCCAGGGCTCTGCACTCTGCCGCTGCCTTTGTTCTCTTTTCATCTCTCCTTTATCAGCCGCGGCCAGGCAGCGCTTCCCGCCCGGCAATTAACAGCGGCAATTAAGAGCTGCCGAGGTAGGTGTTTCCCCTCCGGAGGGACCTGATGTTTTCCATGCTGAGCAGGAGAGAGATTCCCACCGAGGGAGCTCATTTGTGCTGACGAGGAAATGTTGTCCTTGCTGAAATCCGAGCTCAGGCTAAAAAGTTGCGAAGTATTAAATTGGTTTTGTTTTTTTTGGTTTTTTTTTTTTTTTTATCTCCTGCCAGTCCCAAATCCCTGTCAAAATATGAAAGCACATAAATTTCAGGTGATTGCTGCCCAGTCTGTGCTTTTCAGAGTTTAGAAAATCAGGTGAGCAATGAGGAGAAGCAGCAGCTACCCGGGAAAGGCCTCTTTTCCCACATCCATTTGAAGGGAATGGTTGTTATGGAAAGGGAGGATATTAGAGTTGCCCACAGGATGCAGCTACTGCTCGGTAAATGCTGCCTCAAAAGGTGTCTGTTGAGCCTCTCAAACCCTTTAGTCAATGATAAAATGGAAAAAGCTGGGAAATAATGGGAAAAGATAATCCGGGCCCAAATGGAAAAAGCCTCCTGCAAAAATCTAATCAAGCCACCAGTGACACTGAGCATTTCCAGCGGCTTCTAGCTCGGAATTCAAACACTCCTGGTGTCCAATAATGACGCTTTATGTCTTGTGCACTGGGTGCCAGTGTGGAATTAACCGGGAAAATATGGATTTTTATAAACAAGGCTGGTTTTCAGTACCTGGAAAATAAGTTTAAGCCTCACCCTGCTTGTTTTCCGAGTGATCTAATGTAGAGAGGGGAAACAAGAACAGCCTCCACCACTGTCTGGGTGCTGATGAGAAATGATTAATCCAATCCTGGCTGAAATAGCTTCGCAGGCATCCCCAGGACAGCTGGATGGATGGGGCACTCCACGGAGATGGAGCCCCGTGCAAATAAAACAACAAGGAAATAAGGGAATGTTATTGATGGAGATTATTTCTCCCCTTACTCGATCATAACAGTTTTATATCTGTGTAAAAATGAATTCTGCTCGGTAATGTGGTCTCTGGGAGTTGTATTTATTCTGTTTATTGCTATCAGGAACTTATTCCTTTGCATAAATTATGCATGGGAATTAGACGTGCTCGTGAGGCCTCGTTTGTGTGGGGAGGGATGGGGAGTGGGAAGGCAGCAGGAAATGTCTTGGGTTGGGTTCCTTGGAAGAAGAGTGCTTGTAACTCATGGGAAGTGAGGAAAGCCCAGCGGGAATGGGTCACAGCACTAAGTTCTCCTGGCCACAGGAGCCCTGGGGGTGTTGGGGTGTCTTTGCCATGCAGGGCAGAGCTCCGTGGGGGCACAGGGAGCCCCTCAAAGCAGCAAAGAGCAGGAGAGGAGGAGCTCCCCCTTTTAAAAGTTCATCCCCCAGCCTCCAAAGGTGCAGGATTCTGTGCAGACAGAGCGTTCAGGGGGGAGATTTAACGTCCTGCCGGAACATCTGTTCTCCCTCAGCCATAAAAAGGGCTGGATGGCCATCGGTGATCAGCAGGAGATGGGAAAAGATCAGCATTAGTGTCCCCTGTGGGGAGGAATCTGTGGTGGCGAGCAGTGCACAAGCAGTGCAGTCACAGCTCTCCCCTGGCAGATGCCAAGCAGGAGCAGCCATGGGGTGAGGGACAAACCCCTGGGATTTGATGTACCCCACCCTCGGCAGGGCAATCCTCCTCTATTTTAAACCACATTGTTATGCTTAAAAGCAGATTTCTTCCCTGATGCGATGGGATTGTGATTTAAATATTGTCCCGCTGTGGTTCTGGTCTCAGGAGCTGCCCTGCCTGCACCCCTCACCCCAGATCTTCTCTCCTCCCCTTTGTTGTTCCTGCTCAAACCTCTCCCAAGTGTTGCTGCTGTTTCCTTGCTCTTTTCCAAGTGGTAATTCAGGAGGCCTGGCTGATTTGCATTTTTTTGGGAGAGTTCTTGGCGCTGCTGGGGTGTTTTTTTGCCTGCCTGAGCCTTGTGTGTGTCCCTGTAGGACCTGCAGGAATCAAAGCCCAGGGGTGATGCTCTCAGCAAAGCTGCACAGCATGTCTCAACATCCCACCTGGAGCAAAGCTGGGAACTCCTCTGGAATTTCTGTGGCTGCTGGGTGGATTTTCTGTGCAGCATTCACAGGGTTGTGGTGCACACAGAGCCCTACCCTGGGCCGGGCAAGGAGCAGAGCCCACGCTGAGGCTCCCATGGCTTTATCCTTGGGAAAGAGCAGCTCCCTGTGAGCCCCACAGGCACCAGATGGCAGCTCCAGGCTGGGTGTCACTTTTGAGCCGTCAGGTGGCTCATTCCTCCTCCAGAAGGCTGGGATGCCATGAGGAAAGTGGCCCAGTGCTCTGAGACTTGTGCTTTTCCATTGGCAAGGGAAGAATGGAATATTCTGGCAAAAGCCATGATGGAAAACACAAGGCTAGGGAAGGAGAAAAGTGTGATGTGAGTAACTGCCAGCTTCTTCTCAATGCACACAGGAATCACTTAAAATCCTCCTCTCACAGAGGAAGAGGGTGAGGAGTCACTTCCTTCCCCATGGTGTCATTCCACATGGGAAATCTGGTGAAGCAAATTCCCACAGAGCCCCCCACCCTCTGCTGCCTTTGGGGTTTCCAGCCTCAAACCTTTCAAATCCTTCCCAGCCAAGCTGGAGGAAGCTACAGGAGAAACACTGGAGAGATCCAGGTCAGCTGGGAAGAGTCAATTCCTTATGGAGCGGCTGAGGACACTTGGAATGCTCAGATGGAGGAGACTAAAGGCAGAGCTCAGCAGGGGCTGCAGCTCCTCCCGAGGGCAGCTCCGATCTGTGCTGCCTGGGACAGGGACAGCACCCAGGGAAGGGCTGGAGCTGGGCCAGGGCAGGCTCAGGCTGAGCTCAGGGAAAGGTTCTTCCCCCAGAGGGTGCTGGGCACTGCCCAGGCTCCCCAGGGAATGGGCACGGCCCCGAGGCTGCCAGAGCTCCAGGAGCCTTTGGGCACTGCTGCCAGGGATGCCCAGGGTGGGATTGTTGGGGTGTCTGTGCAGGGCCAGGAGCTGGGCTGGGTGATCCCTGTGGGTCCATTCCCACTCAGGATATTCCAGGATCCTGTGATTCTCTGAACGATTTGCATCCAAACCCACCAGACACAAGAGCCTCAATCGAGGCACAGACAGCACAGATCAGATTGGTGATATGAGAAATGATAAAGCCATGACCCCACAAATGACTGGGAGATGAAAAGAGATAACAACTTAATGGGAGCTCACTCTGAGATAAGGAAATGGGGACGATGAACAGGAGCCAGGAATTTATTCATAGGGAAATGCCAAGTGGAGAGAAAGAGGTGCTGTGATTTCTGCGTCTGACAATGGGGAGAGATAAACTGTGCCCCTCGAGCTGACATCCACATTGTTAACACAAGCTGTCACGCTGGAAACAGGAGACAAAGCCTCGCAAGGATGAGTCAAGGCTTGGAAAACCTGAGTGTGCCGAACAGAAGCAGCTCCATCCTTCACTTTAATAAAGTGAAGTTTGTGAATAATAACACAGCACAAAAATCCCCCCACAGGGTGCAGATTCCTGATAGCAAAACAATGTCTAATTTTGCAGATAAGCACAGATCAAGATCCAGGGGTAAGAAATTGCAGGCATGGGAGGCTGAGGCTGGGAATGACGCAAGGGACTCGATTCCTGATAACTGGAACTCTTTAAATCTCGGGATCTTTTGTTAGAACCTCTAAAAAATGAGACACACTCTGAACTGTGGGCTCCAGGCTGGATCTTGCAGAGAAATCCAAAGCTCTGGGGCTACACAGGGCCCGGAGTGAGAGATTTAGGCAGAAAACTGAAATGGCATTTTAGGAAATTTCGGATATTCCTGAATTACAGCCCCAGGCAGGGCCACCCACGTGTTCCTGGGTGTTGCCTTGGTGGACCCCAATCCTTCAGTTTGCTCAAGGAAGGAGAGAAATCTGCCATAAATTCACATTTCAGGCAGAAGGAGCAAGGCCGTGCTGTGTCGGATGCCAGGCTGCTTCCTTATCTCCAAATCCAAAATATTCTCTGCTTGCTGGGGGCATTCTACAAACCAGGAGGACATAAAAATAAGAAGATGCTGGTGTCAGTCCCTCCTTCCAAAGGTGTGCTTTGGTTCCTCAGACAGTCTCTTTCCATGGAGATGGAAAGGACACTGAAAGCCCCATGGGACACTGTGGAAAACCACTGGAAATCAATCCAAGAATGGGCAGCGAAAAGGAAAACACACCTTCCATCCATCCTGCCTGGAATCTGCATCCCCATCATCCCTGTAGGTGTGACAGGGCTTCCTCTGTGCTCTCTGCACTTGGAATTCTCCCATGGAAGGAGGGATGTGGGATCTGCTGGAAAAAAGATGGGACCTGCAGCTAAAATCCTCGGAAAACGTTTTTCCTTTGTTACGTTGAACTGGCAATGTAATTTCTTCCAGTTTTCTGAATTTCTCAGATTTATGTGCCTTTCTTAGCTGAAAGCAATGGCAGCAACAAGCATAAGGCTGTCCTGCAGTGGAAAAAAATCCCCAGGATGTCGCTAAGAAACTGCAAATATTTAATTATCAACAGCTCTGGGCCAGAATCCGTCATGATTAGATCCCCTCTGTAATCAGTCTAATTGGGAACAGCCCTGAATGGAGGTGCTGGGCTCTCATTGAGGCTGCTTTCCCTTTCCTGGAAACATCAATGCTGCCTCTGACGTGGGCTCTGCCTGCATCTCACTCCCCTTCCCTCACCCCAGCTTTTCCATGAATTTCCAAACCGCATCCGTTCCCTGAATCACAGTCCCCATCCCGCCCTCACTGCTCCGGGCAAGGGAGCTCAGAGAATAATTCACTTTCCTGTAAAATCCCTTGGTTTTGTGGGCCCTGGGAGCAGGAGCTGGCAGCAGTTTGAGTGGGGTGGTGACAGCTCAGATCTTCCACCTCCTTCTGCTCTTTGCTGCCTTGTTGGATTGTCGAGAGCAGGGATCTGCAAGGAATTGTTCCCTGGATTTTGCCAGTGGTCCAGAAAATGGTGTGAGGCTGACCCAAACCCACAGAGCTTTAGGTGAAGGGAAACTGCTCCTGGTGGGGTTAAAATGCCAAATGAAACTTTTCCTCTGACAAGAATTGGGTTGGTTTTTATTGGGGAGTTGGTTATAATATGATTTGTAGGGAAGGGGGAATTTTTGTCCCTGGCTGCTCACCTGGCTTGTGTTGGAGCTGGAATGGGAACCCAGAGGCTGCATGGACACAACCTGCACTGAGATATGGGGAAGAGGCACAGAATCCTGGAATTGTTTGGGTGGGAAAGGGCCTTAAATCCCATCCAGTGCCACCCCTGCCATGGGCAGGGACACCTTCCACTGTCCCAGGCTGCTCCAAGCCCCAATGTCCAGCCTGGCCTTGGGCACTGCCAGGGATCCAGGGGCAGCCACAGCTTCTCTGGGAACAGGGATGGGGAGTAAGGGAGTGAGGAGGATGGGATGTGATCCTCCTCACATGGGGCTCCCTCCGGATGCCCACAGGAGTCAGAAGGATCAGGAGCCTGGCAGGATCTGTCTGCACAGACACTGGAGCACAATGGGGAAGTCTCCATCCTGTCAATGATCCAGAGTCCCATCATGGTCAGCAGTGAGAGATCCTCCCTGCCAGGACCCCACCAATCCATCAGTGCTGCCAGCAGGGAGATCTCCACGTAGGGAAAAGCACTGATTTTCCTGCTGGAACCTGGATTTTTTCCTCCAGCAGGCTCCATGTGCTGAGGCTGTCAAAGGATAAATTGGGGCCTATAAATTTCTCCTTTCCTTGCTCCTCCCCCAGTTTCCAGTTTCCTCCTGGAGGAGTGGGTGCAGGACTGGAGGAACACCCCAGGTGAGGATCCTCATCCCTGGGAGCTGCTCTGCACCAGCAGAAACTGCTCCTTGTCCAGGTTCTCCCACTCCAGCTTTACACCTGCAGTTCCTCACAGCTCCACAATCCGTGTTTGGAAGCAGATTTTCCCTCAGATACTACAATTCATGGATTCAGTGATGTTTTCCCCAGCCCTGGGACATGACCACCATGGGCAGCCACAGGGACAGGGTTGTGCCAACCTCACTGAGCACTTGGGCATTTGGGAATTGCTGGATTTGGGAAAGGACAGAAGAAAGAAGAATTGAGCACACCTGGAGGTCAGGTAAAAGGGAATCTTTGGGAAGGCAAAGCCTGCACTGGCCTTGGTGTCCAGGTCACAAATCCACCCTCCCAGGCTCTCCTTGGTCCCTGCAAAGTGAACCTGGAGCTGAGAGAGGAGTGGGGAGCACAAAGCAAAGGCACTGGACAGCTCCAATCCCAAAACAATCCCATCTGGATCCAGGGTTTGGGAACTCCCACCTGGAGCCAGGATCTGGGAACTCCCACCTGGAGCCAGGATTTGGGAACTCCCACCTGGATCCAGGGTTTGGAAGATCCCACCTGGATCCAGGGTTTGGAAAATCCCACCTGGAGCCAGGGTTTGGAAGATCCCACCTGGATCCAGAGTTTGGGAACCCCCATCGGGAGCCAGGGTTTGGAAAATCCCACCTGGACCCATGGTTTGGGAGTTCTTTGTCTTCCTCCCCTCCTTGGTGGCTGATTCACTGAATCCCAGCCACGGCTGTTTCCCACCTGGAATCCAGCTTTGTCAGGAGGGTTAGGAGCATGAATGAAGGTTGTCTGCTCCTGGGAAAGAGAAATATTTACTGTATTCCCACAATAAATGTAGGATAAGCTCCAGAAGCTTTGCTCACCCAATCAGGCATTACACACTTCCTTCCTTCTCTTTTCTATTGTTTTTTTTTCTTTTCCATTACTGTCTGCCCAGGAAATGGAAAATTTCTGCCTTCATGGGCGATGGAGACCTTGGAAGAAGAGATGGGAGGCACCTGCTGTGTTCCACACTCTGGGATCTCTCCTTCCTTCCTGCCTGGGAGGGAGAACTGAGGCCCTTCTCCCATGGATTGGTTGTGGTGTTCCCTCGCTGAAGACCACATGGAAAAGTGCTCCTGGGAATTTTCGCGTCCATCCCCTTGGCCTCCTCCTCCAAAACCTCTGATTTCTCCCATTTTCCACTGGGATTTCGCTTCCCAGTTGCGGTTCTCCAAGGAAGGGTTCTCCAGAGCTCTGGTCCATCCATGGGCAGCATTCCAAGCACAGAGAGATGCTGAGCACCTCTGGGGAGGGAGGACAACAACCAACACATGGCCCATCCCCAGCAAACACCAAAAATGTCAAACACTACAATTTTTCCAAGGCTTTTATCAGGAAAAAGTAGCTGGGAATGGAGAAAGTCCCTCCCTGTGTCCTTCAGTTCCCTGCCTGATGCAGATCTCATCTGGATTTTGCAGATGAAAGGAAGAAGAAAGGGAGGAGAAGAGCCTCGGACTGATTTGCTGACTGAGTATTTATTAAAATAGACTGGAGCAATTAAAGACAAAAGCTCCCCAAAGCTGGGATACAAATTGAGGAGCTGGAAAACACAAAAGGAGAGAATCTGGTGGCAACTCGAGTTCTGTACGAACTCAGATTTTTCACAGAATCACAGAACTCAATTCCAAGCTAAAGCCAAACTGAAATTTTTGGAAAAGCAGGAACTCAAAGGAGGATTTCTTATGGCTAAAGTGAAAATTAGTTTGACAAACCACAAACATTTCAATTGAAAACTGGGACATCCTCTTTTCTCTCTCTCCTTTTTTAATTAACCTCAAACTCTCAAAAGCACAGTGATGGCAACCCAAGGAATGTGACATTGCCCAAGTGTCTCTAATAAATGCACAAGCTGTAAAACAAATATGGATTTGCAAAACATTTTGTTGTTCCCACATTTCCATTTTCCCTGACTAGAAGTATTCCTGCAAAATTTCAGCCAATTCCCTCTCTAATATTCCGCTGCCTTAATGCAATCATTTAATCCTGATTTAAAGGCTGTGAAATGAAGGATGAAGAGCTGATATTTCTCTGTAACCTTTTGAATTTCTATATTCTGACTGCGGTCCATTGGATCCATAACATCCAGATTGCGGGAGCAGAAGGGATTTTTTTTTTACATTTATTTTCATAATTTAATGTTTGTTTTAGAAAAAAAAAGGAGGGGAGGCAAAGCTGCCAGGGCTTAATCATGCAGGAGTCTTGAATCTCACCACGACTGGGGGAGGCAAAGAAGCTTTGGCATCTTTGCTGCAGTGCTAATTTGCATTGAGGAGGATCTTTCCCCTCCGCAGCTAAAAAAGATGAAGTGCGAACTTCCAAAGTGACATTTTGGAATCTGTGTGGAGCTGCTGCCGGGGCTGCATCCGACACTCCCGACTGGTGCTTTTCCTGAGGCAGGTCTGTCCAGAGGAATAAATGCTGTGGGGGAAGGTGTGGTGTGGGGAGAATAACTCAGGAAGGGAAGTTGAGCCCACAAATGAACGGAGGTGGTAGGAAAAGCCAGAGTCTGGACAGGCAGGAGGAGGTGGAAGGCATTGATCACCCAACCATGAGGTCCTCTCATCCCCACCCAAGGGCCCTGCCCTGAAAGCAAGGGAGAGAAAAAGCAGAGTTTGCACAGCTCCACAGTCCTGTTCCCCTCTGGGATGAGTTTTCCTTGGCCACAGGAAATCCTGCCCCTGGCTGGGACAATCCACAAAGAGCAGGGAATGGCTGGAGAGAAGCTCTGGGAGAAGGAATTGGGAGTGCTGGTGGGTGAGGGCAGGACCTGCCCCAGCCCCGAAACCCCCGAGCCTGGGCTGATCCCCCAGGGTGGGCAGCAGGGGAGGGGAGGATTCTGCCCCTCTGCCCTGCTCAGGTGAGACCTCACCTGCAGAGCTNAGGGCAGGGATGGATGGGATATTGGGAAGGAATTGTTCCCTGGGAGGGTGGGCAGGCCCTGGCACAGGGTGCCCAGAGAAGCTGTGGCTGCCCCTGGATCCCTGGCAGTGCCCAAGGCCAGGTTGGACATTGGGGCTTGGAGCAGCCTGGGACAGTGGGAGGTGTCCCTGCCCATGGCAGGGGTGGCACTGGGTGGGCTCTAAGGTCCCTTCCACCCAAACCATTGCAGGATTTTATGATTCGATTTTGAAAATGTCTGGTTTGCATTTGTAGCAACTCCAGGCCCTGCTGGAAGGGTCAGAGAAGAGTGGCAAGGGGAGCAGGGAGCAGCAGGTGAAGAATTCCACTTTACGTTTTTTCTTAATTCATGTGGAAAAAACCCTCAAACTAAAAGAAAATGACCCCTTAAACCCTTCCCAAAGCTCTGCCACATGCTCCATTTCCAGGACTGGTCACCAGGGACTGGCAGGAAACCTAGGCAGATGCTGAGCTCTGCTCCTTCCAGGCTGTCCCAGCTGGCTGCAAAGGCCACATGAAGGGACAGCTTTGGTGGCTCCTCTCTGGGACATCCTAACCCTTGGAGGGGCATTTGGGAAAAACTACCACGGAATAAAACCAGGAAAAGGCAAAGCCTTGTCTCATCCTCAGTTCTGCTCAGTCCTTCCCCAGAAAATCCTGGGAAGGAGAAGCCCTCAGGGAACCTGCTGAAGACCTCAGGAGCCGAAAGTGACCCCAGGGTGGTGGAGGGTTTGTTAAGGAAAAATGGCAGCACAAAATCCCTGCTCCTGTTGGCTCTTTGCACTGGAACATGGAGACAGTCCTTGGCCAGGGCCTTTGGGTGGTGGGAGAGACAAATCAGAGGAACTGGGGAGTCAGAAAATGGGATTTTAGACTGAATCCATTGAGGGAATAATGACAAATTGTCTGTCTCAGCCTTTCCAAGGGTGTGGAATTGCTGAGCTCTGCCTGTACCTGGGAACCCCTTGCTGACACTGGCCCCTGTGACAAAGGAAAAGGAGGTGGCAGAGGAGATGCCAAGGTCCGAAAGGAACTCCCAGGGAACCTGGGAAGCACGGAGCAGTCTGACTGCTGCCCTGGGAATGCTGGGAGAGCTGCAGTGCAGAATGGATGAGCAGACGTGGATGTGCAGCAGGGAGAAATGCCTCAGAGGTCTGAGCCCTTTGAAGGAGCTGGCAAACACAGAGAGGAGGGTGATCCTGGATCTCCCAAATGCCCTTTGAAGGAGCTGGCAAACACAGAGAGGAGAGTGATCCTGGATCTCCCAAATGCCCTTTGAAGGAGCTGGCAAACACGGAGAGGAGGGTGATCCCAGATCTCCCAAATGCCCTTTGAAGGAGCTGGCAAACACAGAGAGGAGGGTGATCCTGGATCTCCCAAATGCCTCCTGCCTGTTCCCTCATTAGGAGCTCCTCAGGAGCCTTGGCTCAGGTGGGAACACATCACAGGTTCAGGAAGAGGAATAAAGTGCAGCAATAAATGAAAGTGGTTGCCAGGAGCACTCCCCAAAGGTCTGTGCTGGGATTTTGGGATGTGTAATATTCCTAAACTACCTGAAAAGGAGCAAATTGAAAGGAGGCGACATTTGCATGGGCTATGTGTTAGAGAGCAGCCAAATCTGAGGCTGCTGGCAGGAAAGAGAGCAAGAATCAACAACATCAGCAAGCTGGGAGGTTAAGGCACATGGTAATAAAGGCAAAAGAAAGTAGATGGGGAAATAATCATCAATCCTTCCCACCTGGGTAGAGGGGTGAGCTCCAAACCAGCTCTTTCTGGGAAGGGGAGGAGCTGAACAAGGCTTTGGTGGGATCTGGAAGCAGGAAGAAAAGGGAAGTTGGAAGGGTGAGGAATAAGGAGCAGAGCAGCAGGAAGGGATTTGCACCCTGAAGGCCAAGGGCATTCCTGATTGTGTCATTTCAGCAGGATTACAGGGGAATTAAAGAAAAAATAGAAAAGGGCAGTGAGGATGAACAGAGACACAAATCCACTCTCAGAGGGCAGAGTGTGCTCCAGCTTCCCAAGGAAGAGATGTCATGGCTGTGTGGAGAGTGGGGATGGAGCTGGATGGGGAATATTCATTGGCACCAAGGCTTCTTGGGACAGAGCCAGCCCAAACTGCAGAAGGTGATGTCAAAGTTTTCTTTTTGTGGAAATTTTTTATAGAATCGTGGAAGGCCAGGATGGTTTGGGTGGGAAGGGACCTTAAATCCCATCCAGTGCCACCCCTGCCATGGGCAGGGACACCTTCCACTGTCCCAGGCTGCTCCAAGCCCCAATGTCCAACCTGGCCTTGGGCACTGCCAGGGATCCAGGGGCAGCCACAGCTGCTCTGGGCACCCTGTGCCAGGGCCTGCCCACCCTCCCAGGGAACAATTCCTTCCCAATATCCCATCTAACCCTACTCTCTTTCCATTTAGAGCCACTTTTGCTTGGTTTTATTTGTTTTTTTTGTTTTGTTTTTTTTTTCAGTTGAGTTTCGGGGGCCTTGTTTGTTTCTTTGTTTCAGAGGGGTTTTGTTTTCTTTTACTTTGTTTTGTTTTAGCAGAGGTTCTGGGAGTTGTCCTGCTTGCTAGTCTGACAAACCCAAACCTTCCCAGAGGCACAAGCACCGAAGGGGGACCCAGTTCCATACCTGGAGATGGCTCCAGTACAGACATCTGTGTGTGGATCATCCAGGACCACCCCTCAGAGCCAAGGAAAACCTTTGGGCTTGATCCAATGAGTCCCCAGCTCTTCCTCCAAGCAGGATAATCAGGATGCAGCCCTGGATTCCCTGGAGGACCCTTCCTGACCCTTTGGCAAATGCCAAATTTTCTGGAATATTTTTTAGGCATGTTCTCCCTTCAGCTCCACCCCCTCAGCTCTTCCAGGCGTCTCCACTCTCTGGCCCTGGTGCATCACCTGGGAGTGGCAGTTTTCCAAAGGCAGTTTCCCAAAGGCTGTGGCCAGTCCCTCAGCTCAGAGAATGAACTTTCCAAACACTTCTTTCCAAGCCCCAAGGCAGTTCCAGAAGCCAAAACAACCCAAGCCTGAGGGCTGGGGCAGACCCACTGTCAGGGGAGAGGTTCTTCCTTGGACCCTGACTCCTGGCCCAGCTGTGTTCCTTATTTCAGTGTCCCATGTTCCAAAAAGGTGAAATGAGGCTTCTTTCTGCTGTTTCAAAGCTTCTTTATTTCTTGTTCTTATCAAAGTTTCAGAGGCACAGACTGTGCTGTGACCTCCAGGAACACGAGGGCAGAATGGCAATGGCTACCCAAAGCAGGTAGCTTTTATATCTATTATCAACCACTTAGAAAACTTTACCTATCTTATTTTCTTCCCAAAACCAGTGAATATCAACCTCACTGACATGTCTCCTCTATACTAAATTCTATCTACCAATTAACAAACCACAGGAACTCATGTCAGAGAAGAAAGGAAGAGAAGGAGAAGAGAGAAGAAGATGAAGAAGAAGCAGCCAACACCCTAGAATCTCCATGTTGGCTCTATATAATATATATAGCAAAACCTAAAAACCACAACTCCACACTCTGTGGTGCACTAAACAACATCTCCTCATATCTTTGGGGCTCTCAGCTCACCCAGAATTGGGGACAAATGCTCCCACGAGCTTGGTTCACAGGCCAAGCCTTTTTTGAGGAGCTCTGAGGGTAAAACAAACAACCAGAGGAGCAGGAAAAGTTCCCAGGCTTTTCCTGGCTCTAACAACCCACCACCAAGGTGCCGAGATGTCCCAGTTGTGACGTTCCCTTATCTCCATTCCCACGGAGGCACCACAGCACATCACTGCTACCCTGGGACTCCTCCTCCTCCTGGGAGCAGCCAGGCTCTGGCAGGAGCTGGCACTCATTCCAAGCACTCCCGAGCTGAGGGGATCCCTGGAAGCTGCAGGATCTCGTTAGCAAGCAGGGCACATTGCCCGGCCCAGCAGCAGCCCCGAGCCTCGGCGGTGTCACATCAGCTACTCAGCTCCGTGACAAATATTCCATGGCTCATTATCCTTGA
The DNA here is from genome assembly GCA_013396875.1 of Vireo altiloquus. Lineage (NCBI taxonomy): Eukaryota > Metazoa > Chordata > Aves > Passeriformes > Vireonidae > Vireo > Vireo altiloquus. The sequence continues at coordinate 125,853 of VZRF01001703.1, forward strand.
GAGGAATCTCCCTCTCCAGTGCTTTTAAGACCTGGAGAAATTGGCAGTTGCTGTTTGCTTTTTTTTTTTGCTCAGGCAGCACCGAATTCTCCAATTAGGAATTCATTGGGAGCCCCCCTTGCACACGGAGCCCGAGGCCAAAGCTGGCTCTGCGAGCGAGGGCTCCCAGCTGACCAAATCCTTGCCTTTGGCACAGCTTCCATGAAAAAAACCTTTCCCTTCAGCAGGGAAGTGTCAGCATTTTCCTCGGCAGCACCTGCCTGCCTTTTTATCAGAAAATGGGGATGGTTTTGCTCCTGGAAATAAGCCAAATTAGGAAAGGAGCCAAGAGGCCCTTTGATGTTGAACAATGCTGGAATGCTGCATGTGGAGGATCCATGGGGATTCATCCCGGTGACTGCTGAGGGCTTCTCCATCCTCTGCCTCCATGTGCTGGGAACTCATCCTGAGTGTTGCAGGATCAGGGAGAATGCAGGGATCAGGGAAAGCCCTGGAAAGCCTGAAACCTGCTCATGCAGCTGTCCCAGTGTGTCTATGATGGCATTCCCAGGCATTCCCTGGGAATACCCAGCACGTGTTCCCGATGCACCATCCCAAAGCTGTGCCAATCCAGTGCTGATGAGGTGCCACCAATTATTCCATGCACTCAGGGATTTATGGCAAAAACAGCTCCTTCAGGCCCCTGCCATGAATATGCAGCTCATTGGATGAGGATCAATATTTGAGGGAGGCTGTTAGGCTCATTATGGCCCCAAATCCCAATAAAAACAGGAATTCCAGGTGCCAGGTGGGACTTTCATCATGCGCGGAAGAGAAAAAATCAAGGAAAAAAAAAAAGAGGAAAACAGCGAGGAGGGAATAAAACCCAAAAGTGCTTAATGACCTCTTCTGGGACTTGGAGTATTTCCAAATAAAATCACCAGCAGTTCCTGGGATGTGCAGGAGAGGGATGCGGGGGATGGGAACAGGGTGTCACTTGCAATGTGGAGAGATGGGCACAGATTTCCTGCCCAAACTCTTCCTGGATGGAAAGTTGGACTCTCGACTAAAGCAAATTGATTTCAGAAAGTTCCTGAATCCTGTAGGGATCTGAAATCGTATTTTCAACTGAAATTTTGAGGCAGAAAAAAGGGAGAACTTTGATGAAAAGTCAGCTCCGAGAAATGAGCTTCTGTCTGCAGCGATTTCCCTCCTGATCCAATATTGTTACAACTGCTTAATATTTCCCCAGTTAAGCCCTATTTTGATGGAGAATTGAATATTTTTTCCTAAACTACTCCTTTTTTTCCCCAAGTTTTTTCCTGTGCAGGCTGTTGAACTTCTCACAAAACCACTTCAGATAAACCCCCGGCTTTAATTTTTTAATGAATAACAGAAAATGCTGAGGGAAATATTAAAATTATTTTCTAGAGACATTTGCATTCTGACGAAACCCAGCCCTGAAAGCAAAATTTTCCTGGCTGCTGATGCCTCTTCAGGCTCTGGTTTTTGTATAGCTGGTGCTCCCCAAGCTCCCAAAATCCGGGGATAAGGCAAGTCCTGATGGACACACACAGAGTGGAATGTGGAGGGAAAGGCTGTGCCTGGAAGGCTGGAGCCACATGAACAGCACCTGGGGAGGGATGTGTGAGGTCCAGCTGAGGGTTTGGGGATGCTCCACTCGGCTCTGGTTCCAGGAAAGGTGGGATGGGACCCTGGATAACCTCAGCCATGGCAGAGATGATGTTTAAGGTCCCTTCCAGCCCAAACCTGTCAAGGGGGAGGTTCTTCTTTGGACCCTGACTCCTGGCCCAGCTGTGTTCCTTATTTCAGTGTCCCATGTCCCAAAAAGATGAAATGAGGCTTCTTTCTGCTGTTTCAAAGCTTGTTTATTTTTCTTTCTTATCAAAGTTTCAGAGGCACAGACTGTGCTGTGACCTCCAGGAACACGAGGGCAGAATGGCAATGGCTACCCAAAGCAGGTAGCTTTTAGATCTATTATCAACCAGTTAGAAAACTTTACCTATCTTATTTTGTTCCCAAAACCAGTGAATATCAACCTTATTGACATGTCTCCTCTACACTAAATTCTATCTACCAATTAACAAACCACAGGAACTCATGTCAGAGAAGAAAGGAAGAGAAGGAGAAGAGAGAAGATGAAGAAGAAGAAGGAGCCAACACCCTAGAATCTCCATGTTGGCTCTATATAATATATATAGCAAAACCTAAAAACTCCAACTCCACACTCTGTGGTGCACTAAACAACATCTCCTCATTGCTTTGGTGCTCTCAGCTCACCCAGAATTGGGGGTAAATACTCCCACGAGCTTGGTTCACAGGCCAAGCCTTTTTTGAGGAGCTCTGAGGGTAAAACAAACACCCAGAGGAGCAGGAAAAGTTTCCAAACTTTTCCCAGACTCCAACAAAACCATTCTGGGATTCTGGGATTCAGCATCACTCCAGCACCTCGGGAGCTCCATCACTGGGGAGCCTGTTTAATACACAAGTCAGTGAGCAAGGGAGGGAGAAAATGAGGCATTTCAGGGCAGTACATCTCCAAATAAACTGGGTTTATGAGATACCAGACAATGATTTGGGTTATTTCCTCCCCTGTCTTACCTGTTCTTTGACCTGCCAGCACTGTTAAACTCTGAAGGCAGGGCAGCCAGGAGGGTTTGAGGGATTTATCTGATGAGCTGGGAAAAGGGTGGGAAGTCAAGGGGAGGGAAAACTCCTGAAGGGAAACGCCAAGACTGCAGCGGAACAGGAGACTGGAGGCAGAGGTGGCACATCGGGAGGACAACAGGGAAGAGCATTCCCACAACAGGGAAGAGAGGAGCCAGCTGAGGGAGGAGAAGGGAGAAGGGGAGCAGGGGACACTCTGGGGTCCCAGGATGGAGCTTTTCTGCTCGGAAATGATGGCAAAATCCAGCGGGGACACATTCTGAAAAGGCAGGGAAAGGCAGTGACAGATAACGAGAGAGCCTTGCAGCAGAATCAATTAATGAGCAAGTCAGCTGCTGCTGAATGAGATTTGAATTTCACACCAGTACTGGAAACCCCGAAATAAACCTTCCCCTCCCCAGTGCGTCAGAAATTCTGCCTTTTAAGGCAGCATCGCCTGCTGGATGTTGGAGGGCCAGACAAGGGACAGAAAATAAACTCCTCATGTGTCTCTCCAGCCCTTTATTCTGCTCCAAGCTCCCAGTCCTGGTGGAGTTGGGAAGGGCTGTTTTCACCCAGGAGGGAGGAGAATTCCCATGGGATGGAGAGGAACAGATTTCCGATTTCTGACTCAGTGCCTGCAGCTTGTTAGTGGGGGAAAAAGGCACCTGGCAAGGTGTGCTCCCCTGGGAGCTGCTCCGCCTGTCCTGCTGGAATGGTCCTGGAAAACAGAGCTGGGGGGGCAGGGCAGGCTGGGGGGGCACCTCAGTGCCATGGATGGCTTGGGTGAGGCTGAATTCCAGTGGAGTCAGCACCAGGCAGAGTAGGGGGGAGGTTTGAACAGGGATTTAATGAGGCACAGAATCCGTGTTGTCCTCAGCATCAAAGGGACTTCCATTTCCAGGGGATGCCAAAGATTTCATTCCCAAATGAGCACGGAAATACCTGAAAATCCTCAGCACTTCCTGAGCTCTTCCTAACTCCATAGAGCTCAGCCAGCCCCAGGGAAAAGCCTACCCAGAGCCAGAGCCCCTGGCACTGCATTGGCACCTCAGTGACATCAGAGGCTGGCCATTGTGCCAAGGAACACCCTGGCTTGGCCACTGATCCTAGTCCATGGAATCCTGCAATGGTTTGGTTGGGAAGGGACCTTAAATCCCATCCAGTGCCACCCCCTGCCATGGGCAGGGACACCTTCCACTGTCCCAGGCTGCTCCAAGCCCCAATGTCCAACCTGGCCTTGGACACTGCCAGGGATCCAGGGGCAGCCACAGCTGCTCTGGGCACCCTGTGCCTCTCCACCCTCCCAGGGAAGGATCTTTGGCACCATGAGATGTTTTACCAGGAATTCTTCCCAGGACTGGGTAACCCCCTGAAGAGGAGCTGTGCACTCAAACCTCTCTTCCTTTTGAAACAAGCATTAGTTCCAACCCTCCTGCCTTTCACCTGGATTTATGTCTCTTCCCACGGCAGTTTGGGAAAATTTCATCCCTGTGGACTTACTTTCCCGAAGCTTCTGATTCCCAAAGTCTCCTCGACTTCTCATCCATGACTTCTATGTGGTGACAGAGCCAAAGACCTTCCCATGTCATGGAACCTGCTCAGTACCTGCTGGGGAAGCTCCACAACCTTTTCTTCCTCTCCTCAGCTCCTGAGCCACCCACTGGTGCCATGCCCCAGCCTCCAAACTACTTTTTCTTCTTTCTACTGAGCCATTTTTCCACATCCAACTTGCCCAAGCCCAGAGTCCTCCAGATCACTGAGGAAAAGCCAGGACTGTGACCTGGGATCAGTTTTTATTCTTTTAAAGCTTCTTTTTGGGAAAGGTGGAGCTGATAACTCTATGGCACATGTAAATAACAGTTTTACCATGTTATGGTCTAAGACACCAGAATTTTATGGGCTTGTGGAAAACCTCCTTAAAGAGCTGAGAGAGTGAACTCTTCCTGCTGTAGATTATTCCCATAATGTTTATTTCCAATGCAGAGGGACTAAACTGCTGCATTTATTCTTCCTCACAGGAATAAACACATGAGTGGTCTCAGTCCCCTGGTGCTTCATCCCACCCCCTGTGCCTGCTCTGGGAAGTCCCACGGTTTGGATTCCCCATCATTTTCCATAGGAAAGGACCACAGGGATGCTTCCCTGCTTTCCCCACCCCTCTATGCTCTCCCTGTCACGTGAGGAAAATCTGATTGCTTACTGTATTTGTAAAGCTGCACCAGGATGGGCCCTGTTCCCCCTGCTCCTGCCTGGATTCATCCTCATGGGCACTCCTGAGTCCCTCTGCTGTCCCTTCCAAAATCCTCATGGATTTATATGTGCATCCTTCCTCCTGGGTCTCCTTTACCCTGCCAGCTCCTGGGGATGGATGGATGCAGGGATGAGAGATGGATGGATGGATGGATGGATGGATGGATGGATGGATG
>VZRF01001704.1:0-32478 GCA_013396875.1 Vireo altiloquus
GCCATGGGTTACACTTGAAAAAAGCCCAGTTGCTTTCTATGTGCCTCTGATATTCAGTGGCAGTTACCCTCTGAACCCACACAAATACTTGATCTTTCTTTTAAAAATATAAAATAACTTGTCTATGTCATGTTCCTTTTCAATGGTGTTTATTCACTGTGGAAATCTAGAAATTAATGACCATTTCCCCAGGAAGAACCCTTGGATCTGATAAGAAAGTCACATTTTAGGGAGCTTCATCCACTTCATGGCACATTGGCAACAAGTGTTGGAGTCAGCATTTCCCTTCCAGACTGGAGATGCTCCTCAATAAAAGCCTGGTACTTAATTTTACACAAATTCTCCATTAATTTCCTACAGGGAGGATTTGGGCTTGCATCTTTTACAGACTCTGCTGTAACCCCTGAAGAACATCATGTTCCCAATGAATGTTTTAAGTTACAAAGAGCACAGCCTGGGGAAGGGATGGGAGGAGCAGAGGGGCCCTGAAATCCTCTCTGATCTGGAGATTTGGGATGTGGAACAGGGAAACACAGCCAGGCTGAGCTGCAGGTGGAAGCATGGGATGGGATCCATGAAAAATCTTAGAATTCCAGGATGGTTTTGGTGGGAAGGAATCTTAAAGACCAACCAGTGCTATGGGCAGGGACACTTCCCACTGTCCCAGGCTGCTCCAGCCTGGCCTTGGACACTTGCAGGCATCCAGGAGTAGCCACAGCTGCTCTGGGCAACCTGTGCCAGCTGCTCAGAAGAGACAGAATACAATGGTGATTAATCCTAAAATTCAGAATTTATGTGTTTAAATACAGTCCATAAAATCCTCAAAGACATTTAAATCAACAGAACTCCCAAATGTGAATTTGCCACCATTTGGTTTCACGTTTTGAGCACCTGAGGGCTCTCCCTCCACATTCCCAGGATTTTATCTGTACCAGTCACAGACTCGGAGCGTTTGATGGGATGGAATCAGGGCTTGGTGAGGTTTGGAGCAGCATTAACCTTTTGCATCCTTCGCACCTGTGAGAAACAGCTGAAAGATGAGCACAGATTCTTTGCAATTTTAGCAAAATCCCACCCAGGCTGCAATTTCCTCTGACAGTGATATTGCCGCCCTGAATTTTTAATTAAATTGGTGAAGCAGAAATGAGGTGAGTTTCAATCCAGAGCAGGTGTAAACCTGATTTCTGTTATTCCCAAAATGAATTTAAAAGCCCTGTTATAAACACTCTGCTTCCGCAGGTGTTACCTCCAAAAGCTTGGACTTATCAACCTCCAGCTAATTACATCCCAATTAATACAATTTGCCTTTTGTATGGGAATAGCAAAGCCAATTGAAACAAAAGGTGGGGTTGATGTCAGTGGGACAGGAGCAGTTCCAGAAGGGTCGGGGATCCCATGTGGGAATTCCATCTTCTGACTTTAGGAAGCAAACAGATAATTTTTATTGGGATTTCTTTATTTATTCATTAGTGAATTGGATCAGATGAATAAATTCCGAGACGCAGACAGAAGTTGGTGGTGGTGAACATGGAGTTGCTCCGGAAAAAAGGCAGGAAACCCAAAAAAAGCCCAGTTATGGCCCAACTGTGCAGGTTTAGCTGCAATAAAGTCATTTCTGGCTCAACTGCAGAGGAAAATCAAAGAAAAATCTTGTGTTTCCCTCCTATTAGGGATATAATGGAATGCAGGTATGAAAATGCAATTTAAGGAGACATTCACTTCAAAATGCTCTGAGGCAGTTGTTGTCTGATTTGTGTTTATGGAACTACAGCAAAGAATTCTTTTGTCCAAATGGGAATTTTGCTGTTTGCTCCTTGTTTGAATCTGGCATAATCCGAGTGCTGGGTATGAAACGATCCAGGGAAAAAGGTTGTTCCCAAGGCAATGTCTGGGTGAGGATTCTTCAATGGCAGAGTTCTTTTGAGGGCGAATAAGTTATACTTGAAAAGAGAATGTTCTTCCAGAGCTTTAGTTTTTATCCCTTCTCAGATGCTCTTGGTGAGCCCCCTGATCTTCCATTTGATTGCAGTGGATTTCTGAAAAACAAAGAGAAAATCAGGGAGTGGGAGCAGCTCCCTGATCCCAAACTCCAGTGCCACACCAGGATAAGGGCACAGGGAGATGGGAAGATGATCCAGGAGCTCAGGGAGGAGGAGAAGCTTGTGCAGCTCTGCTGTGGCATCACCTCACACATCGCTGCTGAAAAATTCCCGGAATTCATAGCCTAGCACCGCATATCCCCGGATTTCCCTTACTTTCCCCCGGAATTTTCCCTTTTGCCGTAGTTTTCCTGCACGCCCTCGGTGCTGGCTGGCTGTGCAGGAGCAGGTCCTGGCTGCAGCAGGTCTGAGGACACTCTCAACACCCACGGCAGGTCCATGCGGGTGCCGAGCGGAGAAGCTCGGAGGTTCGGAAGGAGCAGCAGTTCCAACCTTCACACCACGCCAGGCTGGAACAGCTCCCAGGAACTTTCCTTATAGGGTTTCTGCCCTCACCTGCTCCAGACCCCGCACACAAATATCCACAGAGCCCTCCATTTGATATTTTAATCTTTTTTTTAGCTTCAAAATTCCAGCTGGACTGATGTAGCCCTTGGCAAAATAACAATTTGAAGGAAATCCCATGTAAGCATTTCAGAGTCTGAAGGGATGCAGATGGAAGAAAAAACAAAGTGCATTTCAAATTTGCCTCTGGAAATGGAAGGGGATTGAGGTTTCAGGAGCTGTGTCCTGGAATTCACTTGCAGGGGTATCCAGAGGCAAAACACCCAGGGAGATCCCCGGGCTGGTTGCATTTTCAGGACAGGATGCAGTGAAGCAAATATTTGCATTTAGCCAATGTATTGAAAGATAAAATACACTAAAAAGATATTATACATATGAAATCATATTTATATCATGTAGATATGAAACTACATATATTACAGTATAAATTCTCTATATGACAATAGATATTCTATATATTACATTACATATCCTATGTTTAATATGCAATATTGCAGTGGCAGGATTGCTGTGGGAGCTTTCTAAAGCTCCAAGGGTAGGCAGGTTATGGATGAACCATTCCTTCCTGTGGAGAAATGGAAGTTGTACAGTGGAAATTCCCTCCAGGACGGCTTTCTTGGCATTCCACAGGTGCCTGAGGGAGCTAAGTGTGACAAGGACAGAGTCCCAGGGGACTTTGTGCCACGAGCTGTGGCACAGGCACAGCCTGAGCTGCCGGGAAATCGCTGCTGATTCCTCAGAGGCACTGAAAAGAGCTGAGGAGATAATTCCCTGTGAATGATCAGGGAATGGGATTGCAGGGATCTTTTAACCTTCTTCAAAACCCTTCATCAAAGAGGATTCTTTTTCCTTTCCTTGTTAAGTTATTTAAATAAATTACCTGGAGCTTTTTAGACAGGGCCCAGAATTGTGTCTGGCTTCAGACAGAGGCAGTGCCTGGGGAGAAATAATCTGATTATTGAACTTAATTCTTCCCACTCCATGGCCCCGGTTTGTTCCCGGTTCTACCAGTGCTGGAGCCATTTGTCATTTCGGGGAGGGCTGGGAATGATCCTTTTCCACCCCCCTGGAACCTGGGCACAGGAACAGCAGGAGGGGAATGTCTGTGGGTAAAATCAGCTGTGGCTTCCCAAAAAAAAATTAAAAAGCAGGAGCTGTTCTGTGTGACTGGAGCTCAGGCGCGGATTGGAATGAGGGAATTTGCTGTTTCCAGTCCAGCACACAAAGCTGTTCCTCGTCAGCAATAAATTAAATATGAGGCTTTGCTGTACCTTCGTCCGTCACCGAGGATCAGCGCGCAGGAACGGCTCCCGCTCCTGGCCTGTGGAATATTTAACAAATTCCATATGGTAATTATGTTAAATTCATTTATACAACAACACAGAAGGGGGTGTAAAGTCCAGACAGCTCCATAAAGGCTCTGCATGCTCTAATTTGCTTTGAAAATGAGAATGTGTCAGGGCTTACATGAACTGAGCGTCAGCTCCTGGGCTGACAGGAAACTTCGGATGCTCTGGATTAAGGACAACTCCCTGCTTGTCAAGGAGGGCAGGAAAAGCATCCCATAGAACCTGAATTTCACTTCAAAGCCCAAAGAATAATAGAACCTTTCGAGGAGCTGACAGGAAACATTTAAAACAAAAGCTTTTCAGTGGATTTTTTTTCCAGCTTATGTAACATGAAGTCGTTCTTTGGAACTCATGACTCTGAGATGGCTTCGAGATCCAGAGCAACAAGGGGTAAAAACATATTTTCAAAGGACAAGTGTGTGGTTAATGAGGATATTCAGGGTTATTATTCAAAGACATCTGGATTTTTGGTGGAATGCAAAATCCTAAGTTCAAGGACCCAAACTGGGTGACCAAGGCCTGAGGTCTGAGAAGTCAAGAAGTCTCACAAAAGAATAATAACCAGTAAATTTTAACCCAAACCTGTTTCTAACCTATTTTAGGTGCATTTTGTGCTGGATGTGGCTTCTCAGCTGTGGTTTGGAGAAACACAACTCTGGGTTAAGTTTCAGTTCCATTTTCTCCCTGCCCTCTTTCCTGCTCCCTTCCCTGCACTCCTTTTACCTTCCCTGCTGACAGCGTGGAGAGGGAATGGCCTGGCACAAAGTGTTTTAAATCAACACAGCACTGAACAACTGAGTTCAAAGGGACTTATTGGAGGGTTAATGAAGTTCAACCAGTTCTGGTGCCAAACTGCTCACCTGGACCAGGCTCACCTGGCAGGTTTGGCACAGCCAGGACCTACAAAAAGAAAAACAGTAATCACTCCCATCATCGCCTCTTTTGAAATATTTTAACACCACTTTGATACCTTTACCCAAGGATTTGAAAATACTACTACTAATACTACTACTAATAGAAATATAAATAATATAAAAGAATTAAATAAGTGACCAAGGACAGTTTGGGGAGCTCCCAAAACTTTGTGTCCCAAAATGCAGCTTCGTTCATTCTTTTTTGCGCCTGAGCTTGCCTTGCTCTCCCTGCCCTTGTGCAGCCTCCCAGAGCAGATTTCCCTGGGGATGTCTGGAGCAAGGATGACTTGCTGAGCTTGATGAACTCCTCAGCGCCCCATGAGCTGGGAAATGAGGAGTTTTTCAGGTATAAAGAGAAGTGCAGACGTTGAGGGGCAGTGACTGTAAAGGTGAAGACAAAAGTGCAGTAGGAGGCTCCTGGAGATGCAGGGGGTCACCACGAGCCCTTCCAAAAATCACCTTTACCACAATACAGGTTCTGCTCAGTTCTCCTGCTCCTACGACTTTTTTTTTACTGCTTTCTCACGATCTGGTGACTCCCAGCCAAACTGGACCAGTCCCCTCTCAGTTTTTGCACAGTGCTGGCTTTGCTCCTGGAGGAGAAAAGCCTGAAATCCTTTTCCCTCGGCAGCACGGAACCTTCTAGAACAAACTGTGCCAAAGGGTTGGTGGGCAAGCCAAAGACTGGGAAAAAACTGCATTTGGCTGGGACTGGGCACAATCTTCTTCTTCTCTGCCAGTAAATCAAAGAGCTTTTGACAATAATTGTGCAGCATTGTGGAATAAAATGAGCACATTTTTTGTGGTTTTAGTTGTTTATGACAATGCTGGGGTAAAGAAAAGGCTTAATTTGGGTCCCAGATACAAAATGGGAGAAGTGAGCACGTTGTTTTCGCTCTGGGTTGCAGAACGGGAATGAGCAGTAATGTGACTTTGGATCAGAAGTGTCCAGCTGGGAATGTGGCTCCCTCTGGTCTGTGTTCCTCTCCCTCACGCCTGCAGAGCTGCCTGCATCCCACTTGGACAAGTGACAGGATCAGAGGAAACACCCTCAAGTTATGCCAGGGGAAGGTTTAGACCAGATTTTAGGGAAAATTTAGTGACCGAAAGGGTTGTAAAGCATTGGAAGGGGCTGCCCAGGGAAGTGGTGGAGTCCCCATCCCTGGAATGGTTAAAAAATCATGTGGAGGTGGCACCTGGGGCAGTGGTTTAATCGTGACCATGGTGGTGCTGGGTTGGCTAGATGCGATGATCTCAGAGGGATTTTCCAACCTCAGTTCCATGGTTGTGCACTGGGTTTGCTGCTCCTCAGTGAGCCCTGGGGCAACTGGAGCTGGGATTCCTCTGAGTCCCAACCTGGCACCTCAATTTTGGTGTGATTTTGTTCCCAGTTCTGCTGTGAAGCCCTGAAACCACTGCCACTGCAGTTCCCAGCCCCTCAGGGCTGCCAAAGCTGTGTCACACCACTCACAACTGCCTTATCTACAGATTCCAAGCATTAATGGAAATGATTATTAGTGGTGGTGAGGCCCAGAGCACTTTGTAGGGAAGGGTTTGATAATTTTCTTTCCGTATGAAGAAGAGTCCAAGACACAGATAGGAAATGGCCCAAATTCGATTGAGGCCCACTTATAACCAGAAACACCCCCAGAATTTTTAAAGAGTTGGCTTCAGCTCCTCGCACTTAGGGAAATGACTGGGCCTGTCTGGGACAAACCCTGACCAGTTCCTGAATGGCCAATTCATTACCCAGCCAAGAGATTCATTTTATATTGTGGGGTTTGGCTGTTCAGGTCAATTCTGCCCTTGGGATAAGGAAGAGAAAGCATGAAAACAACAATTATTATAATAATGATAATATAATAATAATAACAACAATAGGAATCTGGGTTTGCTGTGTTTGTATCATGGCTGGGTTTATCCTGTTGCACCCTTGTACATCTGTAGCATCACAAATTCTTCAGGAGCATCAGCAGCAACAGGCCTGGTGCAGAAGGAGGAGGAGAATTCCCAGCTTCATCCCAAAGAACTGGGGAAAATTGCTGGGTTTTGAAACCACAGTGGAAAATTTATTGTGGACTTCTTGGAAAGTCAGGGAGGAGATGTAGGTGGTCCAACACTGGCTGGAAATGTTGAGCAGTGTTGGAGTTACCTCCCTTATTAATGATACCTTTGGGATTTACACACCTGCACTGCTCCAGAGTTCTGTGTTCCTCTCGGGCCTTCAGAGCTCATTTTCTCAGCTCTGATCTGACACCTTGAAGCCGTGATCCAAGAGCTCAAAGCCAGTCCTCTTCTGGATTTTTTTTGGGCAAGAGTTCACTCTAGGGAATGCCAGGCAGTTTATGTCCCACTAAATGTCACTGCCAGAAGAGGAACCCACACATGCACTGGAAATACAAATTTTTATCAATCACTCAGCTGGGCATAAGAAGCCTGGAGTTCCTCCTGATGGTTGTGCCTGGAGTTCTTCAGAATGTACAGCTGGGATGCACGGAATGGAGTGGTGGGGAGTGGAATCATGGAATTCCAGAGTGGGTTGGGTTGGAGGGACCTTAAAGCCCATCCAGTGCCACCCCTGCAGGGACACCTCCTGTTGGAGACCCTTCCAGTGCACCCAGACCCAGGGCTGTTGATTTTATTCATTAAATAAATGTTGGCAGGGCTCTGGGATAAGGCTCTTTGATGGACATGGGATAATACAACAAGAATTCCTACTCACCGTGACAGCAGCAACAAAAACAAAGTGAAACACCTAAAGCAAAGCCAGGTTTTGAGCCCCAAAGCAATAACTGGTTTGGGCTCTCAAAAATAACATCCCAACGTACTCTGAGGGCAAGCACTGAACTGCGCACTTATTATAGAGCATTAGTCACTCCAGCACACCTCCAACCTTGCTTTTTGTTCTTTTCATTTCTTCTGCACAGGCTTATTTTTAGAGGAACTCGCTGCACTCGGATTCATGCGCAGAAACTCAGCCTAAAATATCAGCCTTTAATTCTATTCCCCCTCCCTCCAGCAAAACAACTAAAATTACACTGCCTGGCAGATCCCAGGCTCTGCCTCTCCCCACCCTCTGCTTTTCATGGAGGACAAATCTGTGCAGTCCATTGCTGTGGCTTGGCTCAGCCAATTCCACCTCATGGTGTTGAAAAAGACTTTGTGGCTCTCATTTCTACTGAGCTCCCAAGTTTGGGAATAATTCCTCTCTGTGAATGGCTGGAAGCATGAGGAGGGTCCAAAGGGGTTTGGTCCTGGAGTTTAAGGCTGTCTGGGACCCCTTCTGGTGGCCCCAACAGGGAATTCTGAGAATCTTTTCCAATATCCACAGGGTTTTGTAGATCTCTGAGTGTTCTTTGCTGGTGCAGCTCTTTGGAAACTTTCCTGACTTCCCTGCAGTTGAAATCTGTGATTAATGTAGCGTTAATCAGCTGCCAATCATGCCAGTTATTCTGGATAAATTCTAACCTGGGAGACTCCAGGATAACAGCAGGACAGGATCAGCAGCACACTGTTGGAAATGTGTACTGATCTCACTCCTAACGTTAATTCACACCTCAGCACTGAGTTTCCAGCAGGTGATTCAGACTCTCGAGCTCTGGGCAGATATGGAGGCACAACCCTCTTTTTCCTGAATTTGTGTGCTGGAAACACTTCATGCTCCCAACCATTCAGCAAACGCAAGGGTTTAGCCCCAAACATTTCTGCAAGGATCCGTTTAGAAGAGTCTCTGTTTGTCCTGGGATATTTCCCTGTGTGGGCTCACTCCGCACTTAAGTATAAAATTAAAAAATTGTTTTTCAGGCTGTGGCTGCAACACAAACCTGCCCTGGGGGAGAGCCAGGGCCACCTGGCGTAGAACAGCAGGATTTGGGCGAGGAAAAGCACCCAGAGAGTCACCAAAGGGGTTATTGGTCATCCATGCCCTGGGATATCACTGAAATTCCTGCAGTCTTGGCTTGTCTGCAATAATAGGTTAAAACCAGTGTCCTGCTCACTTCCAGGCATTGTCCAAGGAAAGGCCTCATCTAAGGAAATTCTTTGTTCCCTCCTCACGTGCACCTTCCTCTCCCTTGTTCCATGCAGGATTATTTATCCTGGATCATATCCCTTCATCCTATATCAGTTCTCCCTCTATCCCCTGTAGCCCCCTCTCCATCATTCCTTGCCTCAGCTTTAATGATTGATGATTTAATATCAATTAATCATCAATGATTTAATATCTTGCTTGACTAACTGGCATTTTCCTGGTTTTCCATCCTTCACCCCTGATTGATTTGAGGGACTCTGAGGAGCACTGAAGGCAGGAGACAGTGACAAGGCTGGTGACAGTGACAGGGCAAGGGACAGGAAGAGGTTTGCTGGGCACTCAGAGCTGTGTGGGGGTGTTGGGATGAGATCCCTGGGGCATTCTGAGCTCTGTTCTGTTGGAGTCAGGAAAAGCTTGGGAACTTTTCCTGCTCCTCTGGGTGTTTGCTTTACCCTCAGAGCTCCACAAAAAAGGCTTGGCCTGCGAACCAAGCTCGTGGGAGCATTTACCCCAATTCTGGGTGAGCTGAGAGCACTAAAGGAATGAGGAGATGTTGTTTAGTGCAGCACAGAGTGTGGAGTTGGAGTTTTTAGGTTTTGCTATATATGTTATATGGAGCCAACATGGAGATTTTAGGGTGGTGGCTGCTTCTTCTTCGTCTTCTCCTCTCTTCTCCTTCTCTTCCTTTTTCCCTCTGACATGAGTTCCTGTGGTTTGTTAATTGGTAGATAGAATTCAGTGTAAAAGAGACATATCAATAAGGTTGATATTCCCTGGTTTTGGGAACAAAATAAGATAGGTAAAGTTTTCTAACTGGTTGATAATAGATATAAAAGCTACCTGCTTTGGGTAGCCATTGCCATTCTGTGTTCCTGGAGGTCACAGCACAGTCTGTGCCTCTGAAACTCTGATAAGAACCAGAAATAAACAAGCTCTGAAACAGCAGAAAGAAGCCTCATCTCATCTTTTCGGGACATGGGACACTGAAACAAGGAACACAGCTGGGCCAGATGTCAGGGGAAGAACATCTCCCCCCTGGCATGTTCCTATGGACAATCTCTCCAGAGCCTCAGGCCGGGAAGAAGTCACCTCCTGATTTTCATTTCAAGAAGGAACCAACACCCACAGCTGGCCACAAGCCACCATTGGAAAACCAACACCTCCTGCACCTGGCCTGCTTCCCTTGGGTTCGGTGGCCAGGTGACAATTCTGATGACAATTCCCTCTGCCATTCCCTGCTCCAGGTCAGAAGTTCCATCCCCTTGATTTAAATCCAGCACTGATGGCTTTCTGTGAAGCCACTCTCAAGGAATCAATTCCTTTAAAAAATCCCTAAAAGTTACCAGAGTTAATTCCTTCCCTTTCCCAGCCTGGTTTACTGCTGAGACCAAAGGGTGAGGCAGAATTCATGTCCCCCACTTTAATTTTTCCCATTAAGGATCGAAGAGTGGCTCCTACAGGAATTATCTCGGTATTATCTCTATGTCTGATATATCTCCAGGGAATTCTCTCTTCATCAGGATGTTTTTAGGTTTTCCTATGGAATTACTCTGGTATTATGTGGTGTCACTGCATGAGTTTATTAGAAATAAATTGATTTATATCCTTAATTTATCAATTTATCCTCCCTTTGCAGCTCCATCATCGTTTACCCAGGCACTGTGGGTGCAATCAAACACCTCTGAGCACAGGAGATGCTCTGGCAGGGCTGGGGGTTGCTTTAATTTCCTCCCGAGGTGTCTGGGTGCTGTGGGACTGGGTGTGAACGTGGGAGGCTGTGCCAGACTTGGGGCCCAGTTTGCAATAATTAACTAGGTCACTGTCAGAGAAGGCAAAGAGAATTTGGGAAGTTTTTTGGGTGTTGAAAGGATGTAAAGTGAGGGAGGTGGAACCAGTTATCCGTGCTCCTCTCTGGCACAACTGAGCAAAGAGCCAGCAGCTCCAGGGTTCCTCTCGCATCCCTGGTGGCCAGAACGCCGCTGGAGAGGCATTTAGTGCGGTGTGAGCCCGGTGTGAGCAGTGACACCGCACCGCAGAGCAGTGACACCGCACCGAGCACCCAGCGCGGTGTGAGCCCGGTGTGAGCAGTGACACCGCACCGAGCACCCAGCCCGGTGTGAGCAGTGACACCGCACCGAGCACCCAGCCCGGTGTGAGCAGTGACACCGCACCGAGCACCCAGCCCGGTGTGAGCAGCGACACCTCACCGCCGAGCAGTGACACCGCACCGAGCACCCAGCCCGGTGTGAGCAGTGACACCTCACCGAGCACCCAGCCCGGTGTGAGCCCGGTGTGAGCAGTGACACCGCACCGAGCACCCAGCCCGGTGTGAGCCCGGTGTGAACCCGGTGTGAGCAGTGACACCGCACCGCAGAGCAGTGACACCGCACCGAGCACCCAACGGGCACGGGGAGCGCTGCTGGGCTGCTCCGGTGCTCCTGCCCCGGCACCCTGCACATTTCCCCTCCTTCCGTCTCCCCACTCCCGCTCCCAAGGGCTCCTGGCTCCCCAAGGAAGGCGGGAGAGGTTTATGGTCAGCTCTGGCAGCGCTCCCTGGAATCAGAGCTGGATGCAGCAGAGCGTTCCGTGTGCCACCCTCCCCCCTCGGGATGGATGGAGGGATGATGGAATTCAAGGATCCTGGGCGTCTGATCCCCTGACCTCGAGTGGGTGATTATATTCCTTCAGAAATCCTTCTGCCCACGTGCAGAGCGGAGATAATGATGGTGATTCGGCCATGGAGTGCTGCAGACTGTGACAGTGACGGGCTGAACTTGCCTCGGAGCCGGCAGAGAATTCCCAGCCCTCTCCTCGGGGCAGGCACAGACAGGCAGCTGAACTTTAGCCGCAGACACATTTCAGCACCCCTTGTCGCAGCTGCTGGCAGGTGCGGGGCGTTGGATGCGCCAGGGACTGGGAAAGGGACAGCTCCGGGGACACGACAAGATGGGATGGTGGTGCAGAGGGAAAAGAGCCCCCAGTTAAAGAGCATTCTCCAATTAAAGCCCAGCCTGGGATGTGAAACCCTGCTCATGCTCCCAAGGAATATCAGATGCCAGTGGGATCCAGCATGTGTTCCTTTTTTTCCTTTTTTTTCCCCTTGCTTTTTTCCCCTTTCCCAAGGCCTGCTGCCTGGTAACCGCAGTATTTTTGGGACTGATTCTTCTGCTAATTGCTCACCAGAAATAGCACCTAAGTTTGGCAGAGCTTTCAGGAGAAGAATGAAGGCTTTTCGGGGTGGGAAAAAAATTCAGATATGCATAAAACTTGCACAAAAACTTGGTTTATTAGTCTTGCTGAAAATTCCCTGCTCAGACAGGGAATGTGCAGGATGAATGCGATGCTGACAAGTGGGAAAGGGTCCAGAAAAGCTGGGATGCTTTAAGGAGGTTAAAGTTCCAGAAATCCTTTTTTCAGCCCTAAAAAGAAACTGGAGCTGGAGCCAGAGGCTCGGCAAGAGCTCGTGGTGGATGTCCTCACCTGGGAAGCTCCCAGGGACGTTCATGCTCCTGATGGAACATGAGGCTGGGCTGCTTAATAAGAGAGAGTGAAAGGAGGGAGCGAGAAGAGAGGGAAGGTTTGGGATCTCTCCCCTTCCCAAAAGGTGTTGAGCAGGGATAAATGGGACTGGAGAGAGCCTGCTCTGGGCAGCTTCAGTGGGACTCAGGAAAAGGGAAATGCGGGATTGTTGTGCTTTCGGGACCTGCAGCAGGTCCGTCAACTCCTGCTGGAATTCAGGATGCTCCTCATTTCTGCATCCTGGCTGGCAGCGTGTCCTGGCTTGGGAGGAGACATTGGGAGCTGCAGAGCTCCTTCTCTAAGGGAAGGGTCCCTTTTTTACAATTCCTGGCTGCGAGGGCAGGGAGAGGCTGGGATGGAATTCCCAGAGGAGCTGTGGCTGCCCCTGGATCCCTGGCAGTGCCCAAGGCCAGGCTGGAGCAGCCTGGGACAGTGGGAGGTGTCCCTGCCCATGGCACTGGGTGGGATTTAAGGTCCCTCCAAACCAAACCATTCCAGGATCCCATAATTCTATAGATTATTAACCTGCATCTGTGTCTTTCTGGGTTTATGTGAGAAACAAAACCTATCATTATTTGGGATCGAATTCCAGAGGTTTTCCTGGTGCTGGGGAGCAGCTTTCCCTGCTTTTCCTCGCTGACTCATGGAGTTAAATGAGCTGCACCATTAAAATTTTAATGCTTTCACCCCTCCCTGTTGCCACCAACCCTCCCAGGCCATGGGAAGTGCTGGAGCCCCTGGAATGCTGGAGGTGGACACAGCAGCACCTCTTGTTGGGAGCGCCTGGAAATGGATGGGATGAAACTCCAGGCTTTTGTGTGAGCCCATCACTCAGCAGGGGATGCTATAATTATTTTGTACTGGAGGCTGATATAAAATATAGCCATTTTTATTTTTTCTGACTCACATATTTTTTATGGCAACTGCAGAAAAAAGAAAGCAGATAATGCCCAGAGAGGGGAAGCTGGAAATGAACCAGCTTGAAGCTGGAGTATCTGAAAGTGAACATTTAAAGTAAAAATCAGGAAGAAAAGGAATAAGTGGAGTTCTTTTTGAGTCATGTTGAGTCTGAGAACAAATGAAAAGACCACAGAAGTTGTCCAAGGGTCCCCTAATTAACATGGGATCAAGTAGCACAATTCAGTCCTGCAGCCTTTTCTCATGTTAATTTTTTCCCTTAAGGTACTTTTTTCATCTCTGGATGTTTTCCCCCAAGGAAACTGGGATTATCCTGAGTGCCTCTCTCGGTGTGGCACGTTCCTGTTGGCAGCTGTTCTGATGGTGCTAATGCACCTCAGCACCTGCTTTATCATTTCAGGCTGCTTTGAGGGTTAAATTTCCTCATTCATCTGCTTTTGTTGGACAATTAAAGCCTCTAGAGAACCAGAACTCCTGGAATTATATCCTGGACACAACTGGAGAGTCCCTGTTTGGGAGGATTTGGAATTGCAGCCAGTCAGGAAACTAAAATTATGAGGAAAAGCAAGCAAGATTTTCCACAGATTTACCCTTTCCCCCTATCCTGGATTGACATTTCTAATCCTAAAAAAAAGATTTTAAAGTGAAGGGAAAAACCCACAAAACAACCAAATCATGACATATTTTCCTGGAGCATCTTCTGTGTCTTCCATCTCAGAAGTGTAAGAAAAACCTGTATGGGGAGAGGGAGGTGTATTTGGAAGCAGTGACAGGGAAATGGGTTTAGGATTTTTAATTTAAAACTATAAATTTTTATATTATTTGACTTTAAAAAAAATATGGAGAGGTAAAACCCCAAAAAGACAGACAAACAAATAAAAAATAGTGAGGGGGTGGCTCCTGAGCTTGCAGGCAGTGATGGTTGTCAGATTTTCTCCTGTGCACGTTGTCTGTGCAGAGCTGGACACCAGAGTCTGATTTACAGAGTTTCTACTGCAGATTGGCCTTTGGAACTTCACAGCTTCCCAGCAGATCCAGGATCCCTCCAAGCGCCTGCTTTGGGACGTTCCTGTTTCATGAGAAGTAGTTTTTTGCAAATATGGCTGGGGTGAGAGACACAGAAAATGGGAAATCCTGTCCTGTCCCTGTGGTTTGGAAAAGCCATCAGGTGGGGATGGTGTTAATTTGAGAGAGTCTCTAATTAAGGGAATTGGAATTAGGTTATGTCCTTGGAATAAGTGGGATGAGCTTGACTCTAAAGTCTGATTTTTCTGGAAAGATTGGATATGATGGCAAGCGCAGTGATATCCCTGGGCTATCAATCCATGAATCCCAAAGGGCAGCTGCCTCTCCAGGTGGTGCCACCGGTCCGAGCACTGCCCTCAGGTTCAGTGCCCCGACTGCCACACACAAGGGATTTTGTGGAGCTGAGTTCCTAGGAAAGGGAATTTCTGGGGGTTCAGGGACAGCTCGGCAGCCTGACTGCTCTGTGGTGTGGCCCATGTCAGGAAAATGAATCCACAAACACCAGAGGTTTATGTCCAAAAAGGAGACAGAGGAGTCCTGTTACTTTATTCGAATAAAGGGAGAGGCCATGGGGCATTCCCCTGGGGCGTCTCAAATTTTTGGAGGGCGCAGCCTCCTTTTTATCCCAATTTCCTGGCCTCACTTCCTTCTCTCTTTCCCCACTGGCTGAGGTACTTGAGAGGCACAGACTCCCCGAATCGCCTAATACAGACCCCCTTCTAATGCAAACCCCCCTTTTCTTCTCCTTGTGTCAATCAGTGGAATTCCTATGGAATTTGTGGTTTCTCCCACTGCTTCTTCCACCTCTCAGTACCTGGCCGTGTCTAGCAGACCCACGGTTTGTAAAGACAAATCTCTCTCATTCCATTCAGCCGTACGGAAACGCTGCGGGCGCAGGGGCAGCCCGGGAGCGGTCAGTGTCCGGCAGCCGGGCAGAGCGGGGCTGGGCACGGGCTCTGCTCGCACCGAGGGACGGAGAGCCGAGCGGCAGCCGTGCCCCGGGGCTGGGCACAGAGCTACAGAGCTGTCCCCGGAGCGGCTCGGGGGCACGGCCGGGGAGCGAGGGGAACGCTCGGTTCTGCTCGGTTCTGCTCGGTTCTGCTCGGTACTGGGCACAGAGCTGTCCCCGGAGCGGCTCGGGGGCAGGGTCGGGGGTCCCGGGGAGCGAGGGGAAGGCTCGGTTCTGTCCGGTTCTGCTCGGTGCTGGGGACAGAGCTGTCCCCAGCTGTCCCCGGAGCGGCTCGGGGGCACGGCCGGGGAGCGAGGGGAACGCTCGGTTCTGCTCGGTTCTGCTCGGTTCTGCTCGGTTCTGCAAGGTTCTGCTCGGTGCTGGGCACAGAGCTGTCCCCGGAGCGGCTCGGGGGCAGGGTCGGGGGTCCCGGGGAGCGAGGGGAACGCTCGGTTCTGCTCGGTTCTGCTCGGTACTGGGCACAGAGCTGTCCCCGGAGCGGCTCGGGGCCATGGCCGGGGCTCCCGGGGAGCGAGGGGAACGCTCGGTTCTGCTCGGTTCTGCTCGGTGCTGGACACAGAGCTGTCCCCAGCTGTCCCCGGAGCGGCTGGGGGCATGGTCGGGGCTCCCGGGGAACGCTCGGTTCTGCTCGGTTCTGCTCGGTACTGGGCACAGAGCTGTCCCCGGAGCGGCTCGGGGCAGGGTCGGGGCTCCCGGGGAACCCTCGGTTCTGCCCGGTTCTGCTCGGTTCTGCTCGGTACTGGGCACAGAGCTGTCCCCGGAGCGGCTCGGGGGCACGGCGGGGGGCTCCCGGGGAGCGAGGGGAACGCTCGGTTCTGCCCGGTTCTGCTCGGTGCTGCTCGGCTGCTGCTGAGCGCCGGGCGGGGGGACTGCGATTGTTCGTGGTAAATTTGTCCCTTTTAATGAGGCCGCTCCTAATGAAGCAGCATTTGGGAGAAGGGTTCGTTGGGCATTTCCTGCTCCTGTCACAGCTCGGGGGGAGCTGGAAGGGCTGGCGGGGTACGAACGCTGCTGTGCCTCTCCTCCAGGACATCTCGGGATCCTCCCTGGCACGGAGCAGAGGGCTGGGAGGGGAAAATGGGAATTAATTCCGCATTACTGGGAGTGTTTGTGCCCAGGAATCGATCTATGGGAGGGATGCAGGGAGCCAGAGAGGCAGCGCCTTCCCCCAGGCCTGCACTGGGACACAGGAGTCTCCTGTGCTGCAATTGTGGGCAGACTGGCGAATTTTGGGGTATTTACCCTAATCGCTGACTTCAAAGTGGGAAAATCCCCTGGAAGGAGCCACGTGGGCGCTGGTTTAAATCCAGTTTAGCATGGAGGAGCAGGCAGGGAATCCCAGGTGACGGATTTGGGGTGCAAAGCAGCAACCTGAGCATCCCCCCGAGATCCTTGTGCTTCCATGGTCTGCAGTTGTGTTGGGAGCAGTGCAGATGAGATGAATTCAGTTACCATGGAAATGGAGGCTACATGGGGAGGGTCCATTGGAGACAGAAAACGTGGAAGAATTGGGCTGTTGTGGTGGAAAACCCTGGGTTTGCACAGCAGCTCCTGGTGGGTTTGGGAAAGCACCAGTATGTGTTCCTTTATTATTATTATTATTGTCATTATTATTATGGCGACACTCAGAGAAGGCACCAAATCATGAGCCCATAGTGGTAGAAGCTGTAGAAACAGAGATCAAAGAGGTGGCCCTGACCCAAAAAACCCAAAAATGGAGATATTTGTGTCTCTCTGCGCAAATACTCCACTCAAATGATTCCATCTGTCTGCTGAACTCATCCAACACAAGAACAAACATGGACAGAGGAGTAAACAGAGGACAAAAAGGGTGTGCAGAAGGTGAGGAACAGGCAGAGTTTTACCCAAATAGAGAATGAGAGACTTGGAAAGAGCAGGAACATTCAAATCCTCTGCTGCGGTTCATTAACACAGGGCTGGGACAATTAAAGGTGTCCCACTGAGTAAAGAGCCAAGGCTCTGGTGGGGCAGGTGCAGCAAATCCCAGCAGAATCCCCAGCGAAGGACAGGAATTGCTCTGAGTTGGTGTTTCTGCACACAGAGCTGGTTGTTGGAATGCCAGTTAATGGCACTGGGAATTCCCAGGTTTTGCCAATCCTGGATTTGCTGCATTCATTTTGAGTTGGGAGCTGTCGGGGCAGGAGAAGCATCCCAGAAAAAAGTGCCCTTTCCCTCACTAAATTTTATTAAAAACAACCCCAACACCCTCTAGATCTCTGACTGTGGGCACAATATGGAGTTAGAAATAACCAACTCCTCCTGAAACGGGAAAAACCACGGAACATTTTCCAAGCTGAGCATTTTCTGCACATCCTGCAGAACAACTTCACCATTTTTTGTTGCCTTTTGTTAATTTGCCTCTTTGAAAGCGCAGATTTCAGGTTGGTTGTTCCTGTTAAGAAACACCTCGATACCTCATAATGAAAATACTTTTTCCATCCTGGAAGTGTCTCACTGAAAGCAGCTGTGACTTGGTGCTGTGCTGGGCTGGCCGGTGGTGCAGCAGAATGGGACCTCTCCAGCCAGGAAATGGGATTTGATTGAGTTGTCTGCCTTGCACAGAGAGGGGGATGGGAAAGCTCATCCAGAGAAGTGTTGGAGTCTAGGAAAAGTTTGGGAACTTTTCCTGCTCCTCTGGCTGTTTGCTTTACCCTCAGAGCTCCACAAAAAAGGCTTGGCCTGCGAACCAAGCTCGTGGGAGCATTTACCCCAATTCTGGGTGAGCTGAGAGCACCAAAGAAATGAGGAGATGTTGTTTAGTGCAGCACAGAGTGTGGAGTTGGAGTTTTTAGGTTTTGCTATATATGTTATATGGAGCCAACATGGAGATTTTAGGGTGTTGGCTGTTTCTTCTTCATCTTCTCCTCTCTTCTCCTTCTCTTCCTTTTTCCCTCTGACATGACTTCCTGTGACTTGTTAATTGGTAGATAGAATTTAGTGTAAAAGAGACATATCAATAAGGTTGATATTCACTGGTTTTGGGAACAAAATAAGATAGGTAAAGTTTTCTAACTGGTTGATAATAGATATAAAAGCTACCTGCTTTGGGTAGCCATTGCCATTCTGTGTTCCTGGAGGTCACAGCACAGTCTGTGCCTCTGAAACTCTGATAAGAACCAGAAATAAACAAGCTCTGAAACAGCAGAAAGAAGCCTCATCTCATCTATTCGGGACATGGGACACTGAAACAAGGAACACAGCCGGGCCAGGAGTCAGGGGAAGAACATCTCCCCCCTGGCAAGAAGGGCAGGTTTGAGAGGGAACACGAGGAGCTGTTTGTGGTTCATGGGATCTGATTGTGTCGCTCTGAGGGAGGAGATGGAGCTGTGCTGGCTCCAGGCACAGGGAAAGGACATGGAGCACCCCCAAGGCAAAGGGGTTCTGCAGAGCCCAGGTCCCTCTGGGTTTCCTTTCTCTGTGTCTTGTAGAATAGAACCTGTTCTGGAACAGAAAAAAATGGCACCAATTCAGAGCTGAGAGTATTTTCCCTTGTAGGAGGACATGGACAGTTCCAGCTGGAAACCATGAGTCAGCACCTTGGGAGCAGAGAAGATGGAATATCACCAGAAATCTGTTTCCCTGACAAATGAGGGATATTTAATTCATATTTTGTGTTGTTTCTGTTGAGGTTTTGTGTTTGAACCAGTTGGATAAAGCGAATTGAGGTGAGAATCCTGACACAGCAGTTGGACTGAGGCTGGGATGGAATTCCCAGTGCAGCTGTGGCTGCTCCTGGATCCCTGGAAGTGCCCAAGGCCAGGCTGGAGCAGCCTCGGACAGTGGGAGGTGTCCCTGCCCATGGCAGGAGTGGCACTGGGTGGGATTTAAGGTCCCTTCCCACCAAAACCATTCCATGATTCCATGCATGGTTGTCTTAAACTGCTTTCCCTTTCTCTTTCCCTCATTCCACAGTCACGATGGTGTCAGACAGCAGTTTCCCAAAAACTCTGGGTTGGCAGGAGCTGGGCGCTGGGACATGGGCTGAGAGGAGCCGTGGGGGCTCCGAGCCCTGTCCCTGCCAGTCGGGAATGAACTTCCAGCAGGAGGATCCACAGGATCCACATCTGCTCCCTCCCTGGGAGCCCAAACCAGGAACAGCTCTCATCAAAGAGGTTATTGCTTTAATAAGATCAGGAGCTTAATAAATGCACAGACATCGATAATTCCAGGGAATGTCACAGGGCTGGGAGCTCAGCCTCGGGAGGAGCAGCAGGTCCAGGCAAAGGCTGGATTATGCACGAGGAAAATGGGATTTGTTGTGGCCTCACCATCCCAGCCACCTCCACGGGCCCTGAGTTCTGACCTGTGCCTTAAAAACAAACATTCCTTGGCAATCCTGCCGTCTTTGCCAAACAATTTGCCACGAGAGCAGCCCTGTCACTGAGGTGGCTCTTGCAGAGCACTGATGGCTTTTGCAGGGGGTTTGCAAAACGTGCCCAAGCTCCCAGCAACCATCCCGGTAATCCCTCTCCCCTGTGCCAGGTCAGTGAGGGAAAGCTTAAATTTACTCCGCAGTGCTGTCAAATACTGGAATCTTTGTGGCGTTCTCGGCCACCTGGGCTGCTGTGAATCTCCCAACAGCACAATTCTCCATCAGGAAATTCTGATTATTACCCAGCCCTCCCTGATAAGACACAGCAAACATCTCCAGGCAGGTACAGCCCTCCGGGGAAGGTTAAGGATGGGATCCTTGGGAAGATAAACAGAACAAAGTCACTTCCCCAGCAATAATTTAATCTCCCTTGATTGCTGATTGATTGGATGGACTCCCCAAAAATGTGGCACCTTCACAGCCCCTCCCATCCCTTGCTTTAATTTGCACTCTCCCAAATTTCAAACATGTTCTCAAGGTGACTCCGTGGAATTTTTTCCCCTTTCCCTCTTCACAGATGAGAAGCAGAGGAGTGATGGGAAGCCTGAAATGCAGCAAGTGCTAAACAGATTGGGATTTCTTTTTTGAAGCCATAATAGGGAAATGTTATTAGTGGGAAAATGAAATGCTTGACGTTGGCACTTTCTGGCAGCACAGCGAGGGAAGCTTTGGGGGAAGATTCTTTGCGAGGTATTAATGTCACCTAATCAGCTTCTCCAAGGAGACAGGATCACACAAATCCTCCCAGGACCTTCCAGCTGGGAGTTCAGAGTGCTTTTCACACAGAAAAGTTCCGGGAAGTCTTTTGAAATGCAAAGATTTCTTAGGGGAATCCTGAGGTTTTAGGCACCAGCTGAGGGAAGTTGTTCCTCTTCAAGGCAGGATTTAGGGTCGTGTTAAGTTTCAGGGCTGTTCTGAGGTCCTGAGTGAGCCCAGCAGGTTTGGGGTGATGAAACCGAGTGAGCTGTGATGGGATTTTATGGAAATGAAAGAGGGAATCCTGTCCTGGTGGTTATCCCGAGAAATGAGGGGAAATGGATGTTCCAGATCCACTGACTGACGTGGAATGTGCGCCTGGGGAGGAGGCACAGAGTCGCTGGGTCACACAGGGAATCCAGGAGAGGCTCTCATCCTCCTGGGACAGAGCAGATACACAGCACAGGAGGCTTCAGGAGGGACCTGCAGGGAGAATTTGGGCAGCAAAGTCAAGATTTGGTCAGGATTTGGGTATAGCAGCTGAGCTGGAAGAGTTGCCCTGACTGAAATACAGAGATAATAGAGAAACAACATTCGTAAAAATAGTAAAAATACTCATCTCAGACTAATAGTTGATTATAATTAATACTAATTTAATACTAAAAACAGGAATTTGGGGAGCAAAGTGAAGCAAAATGAAGGAAAATGAGCAAAATTAATTTGGGGAGTTGTGTCTTGAGCGAGAATGGTGAATAAAATAAACAAACAGCTCTTTAACAGGGCTTTAGCGCAAGTCAAGGCAGTTTTAGGGCTTTTGCAGCACAAACCACGACAGAAAACCCCAATTTCCTGAGGCCACCCTGTGGTCCTCTCACAGACCTGGGACAGGGGAGGTGTCCTTGAGGTGCTAGAAAAGGAGGGAGGTTTCTGCCTTTGTAGGACTTCCATCTCCTCAGGCAGCTCCTTTTTGCTCCTGCCTGGAATTACTGGAGCCCAGGGAGTCTGGGAAGTCGTTTCCATGATCTCTCAAGTGATGTTTCCATGGGAGACAGATCCCGTCTCTGCACAGGTGAGGGAGTGGGGGAAAATCGCAGCCAGATGGGATTGGGATGGAATGCAAATATCCCCATAACATCAAAAATTGGAATGTTTCAGCACCTGGGAGGTGATGGAAAAATAACAACTCATTTTCCAGGGAAAGAAACTTGATTTGCTCGGAGGCTGTGTCTGACTGGAGCAGGAATTGGAAAATTCAGCCTTGGAAAACTTGGTTCTATCTGCAGCCCATCAGTGCTGCTCAGCTCATTGCAGTTCCCATTTTCCCCTTCAGAAATGGTGCTACAGCCCCCGAGTTCCTTCGTGTGGCACCTGGAGTGTAAAATTATCATGATTTCTGTTTATTTTTGGAGTCACAGGTCACTGCCTGCCCCTTCTCCCTGAAAACTCTCACGGAAAGATGTTAAAATTCCAATTCCAACAGAATTCCTGCTGTAAATATCACCAGGCCTGAAGGATTTACCTCTCCTTCCTGAAAGAGCAGGATAAATACAAATTCCCAACATTCCATGGATAATGCCAGGCTTTATTTATTATTCCTTAAAAATGCAGCTGATTTCCAAAATGTCTCATCAACTCTGGGAATCAGATTCCTTTGCTGATTTTTCCGTGGAAGTTTTCACAGTGTGGATCCTTTTGGGGATCTCTGGCAGCCCCATGAAACTCAGTGGGAAGCAGGAAAACGATCAAGAGCTTTGAAAGTGTGGGAATAATGAGAAATATGTGGATTTCAGGAGTCTTGAGAATCTTCTACAACTCTGAGTCCACTGAATATTCCAGTTTTTATCCCAAATCCCCATAAAGTCACTGCCAAAACCCAAGTATTTTGAGCAAAGTCTAAACCAGGGACTTAAAATGTGGTTTGAGTTCTCAGGGAGGTTGTTCTGAGTGGCAGTAATTTAATAAATTTAATTATTTCGGGGAAAATTCCTGTCTTTAAGTGGTGTCTCCTCATACAAAACCCTTTCCCTCTTGGAGCTGTTCCCATGTGTCCCTTTTTCCTCCTGATTCTCATCCCAGGAAGGCTTCAGTGCACAGGAACTTTGGGTCTCAGGAATTCAGGGAAAATATTGGAAAGCAAGCCAATAATTCCCATGATGGAGAGATTATGGAAAACCTGAGCAAGGAAAAAACAAAGGATCCAATGCTGAATTTGAGAGGTTTGATGCAAAATTCCGAATTATTTGAAATTGAGGTGTAAGATTGGTTTGGGATGTAGAACCAACGAAATTCCAGTGCCACTGGCAGTGGAGAGCCCTTGGAAAAAGTTTGGAATTAGGGTGGGCAGGTTCTGCAACCTGGCAGAGAACCAGCTCTGAACTTCATCTGAGCCTTTAAAATGCCCTCTTTTTAATTTCCTTTTGATGCCCTTTCTCTCCTGGAATTCCTCCTTTTGTCAGACGGCATGGGGGAAAAAATGGTAAATAAGGAAAAAATAGGAAATAATAGGAAATAATAGGAAATAATAGGAAATAGGAAATCTCCAGCTCACTCAAGCTTTCCCTTGAGGATTTACAAACTCCATCCACAAGGTTTTGCCCCTGGGAGAATCCTGCAGGAGCCTGGGGATGCTCTGAGGAAATGGGGAGGGAGGGAAGGGGAATTAAATCAGGTTGAGGCTTCATTCCTGAGCTGGTACTGAGGGAAAACCAGCAGGTGGAGCTTGGAATAGCAGAGCTGGGAGGAGCTCCTCAACTCAGACTTCCTGAAGCACAGTTTAAGTAGAAAAATGTATCATAAGTACAAAATATTGTTAATTGTATTTATTATAATAATGGAGATTATTTGTCTGAGCAGCACCTTTGTTTGCTTCACTGACATCTCCTTTTGGGAAGCAGCTCAGAAATTCCGTGCAGACATGCAGTGGGAATATTCCATATTTAATGCCTGTTTCGGGGTAGGAAATCCAGGCAGGGAATGGGAATTTGCTGGGTGCTGCCAGGGGCTGCTCAGAGAGATTTTAACAGATTTGCAGGGAGCGTTCTCAGAGGTGGAAATGAGCAATTGGAATTATGGAAGCAGCAAACACTGGGACCCATTTTATCCTTGTCCTCAGACATGGAAACAGGAATTCGCTGCCTATAAACTGTAACTTTGGATGTTGAAGTCTTCAACATCAAGCAGCAGATCAGAGGGAAGTTGACACCAAGTTAAATTCCTTATCAGAATCCTTTTGCTGACATCATCAGGCTGACAAACCCAAGCTGTTTTTTTCCATAGAATAAAACCATTTTTAGACAAAGACCTAGCCTGGAAGCTTGGATCACCTCAGCATTCCAGCTCCAGGGCAGCATCTCCTGTCCAGCATTTCCAGCAGCGACCAGTGCTCTGCTTTGCTTTGATTTCATGATTATGACTTAAAATGTTGCTCCCTTCACCTTCTCCTGGAGGAAATTCCACTCCAGGGGAAGGACTTTTAAGATTTTACGTAGATTCTCTTTTTTTTGTTCCTTAATTCCATTTAATATTTTCTCCAGCCTAAATCCAACAAATCCAGGTATTTTCTGGGCAGGAGTGAGAGCTGTGGGTCCTGCAGACTTTGTGTTTTAAACCAAACCAAAGCAGGTCTAAGCTCCATGACCCCAAAACCCAACTCCTTCCCTCCTTTTCCCGTGGTTTGATCCATTCCCCATCCTCTGGGAGCCATGAAGATTCTCTCCCATTTCTCCCCTTATTTAATCACTTTTTGGTTGAGTGGCCAGTGAATTATGATGGTTTTAATGCTTTACAGAGAGGAATTGTGTGACCCAATGTAGATTTTCCAGATTAAATTCCTTCAGTGAGTTTTCTGGGATGGGATTTGACCCTGTGGTTGCTGTGAAGGATCTTTCCCCTCTCCTGGGTGTCCCTTCCAAGGGGGCTCATTGACTGATTCATTACAAGTGGGTGTTAATTAGGCAATTCTAGAGTTTACACTATTTTCAGGCTGAAATCCAGATTTTCCAGCTCAAGCCATGGAAGAAACTCCCAATGGGAATTTGTCTTGTTTCTGTTTCTTTTGGCCCCAATTCAGGAGGCTCCTGCTCAGCTGCTGTGGTTGGATCTGGGCTGTGGAGATTCATCCAAGGGATAAAAGAATGAGTTGTTCCTTTCAGGAATAATGAGAAAATCTGGGAAATTTCGCTCCTTTTTATGGACACAAAATTCCACGTATGTTCTGGTGTAGGAACTGAAAGATTCGGGGGAGAATAACCCAAAAGAGATGGAATTTTTCAGGGAGCAGGCAGAAGGATTGAAAGACCCAAGCATTAAAGAGCCAAACAGAAGCAAGGGAAGATAATTTTGAGTCATTATGCACCGGATTTTCCAAAGAGAAAAGTAGCTGCTGGATAACAATCCCTGAAAGCAAAGGGGACTTGCGTATTTTAAATCTTATAATTCCACCCTGGATTTTCAAAGGAGTTTAGCATGTGGAACGCTGATGAGAGTGTAGAAAAAATGAAAGGAGGTGAGGGAAAAAGGAAATTCTTCTTCCTCTGCCTAAAGTTTTGCTGAGAATGAAAACCATTTTGTGTTCAGATTTTGATTTGCTTAAGTTTAGGGGAACACAGGAAGGAACAAGAGTTTCTAGGAAGAAGAAAAATTCTGTATAAAAAGGTTTGGAAGAGCAGACAAAGTCGATCAGATCCAGGAGACAACTTTGGCCGTGGGAGCTCAGCTACCACCAGGATGCACTTGTTTGGCTCGGGAGCACAAAGACATTACCAAACAGTGCTCTTAGGTTAGAAAATCCCTGGAATTTCTAGGTCTGGGATCAAGTTTCATATATCATGAGGTATCTGTAGTTTGTTTCTTCTTTAGCGTCAGGATAAATAAAGTGAGAGCCAGGCGTTAAAACTTCAATTGTGTCATATTTTAGTGTCTTGACTTTCTGTGGCGTCTCCCAGCCAGCAGCCAATGGCAAGGAAAGGGCAGCTCAGGGCTGTGGGGCAGAACTTCCATGGGCGGCACAATTCCCAGATCCAGGGAGAGGGAACGGGACAGGGGATGATGGAGGGACAGGACACAGGGCATGGCTCCCCACTGCCACAGGGAGGGATGGATGGGATACCAGGGAGGGATTGTTCTCTGTGAGGGTGCTGAGGGGCTGGGATGGAATTCCCAGTGTAGAAAAGATGCGGCCCTATTTTGAGGGCCTGGTCTACAAATCACTCCATGTTCATAGATTGATGATCAGAAGGCTTTATTTATAGATAGATAAGTAGATAGATATTAATAAAAAGATGATTGAGAGAGAGAGAGATCAGCAGCTTCTACAGCAGGTGCTGGAGCTGCGATCCTCATCCTGTCTCTCTCGTCTGTGTGTGTCCAACACCAGAATGGAATGCACAACAAGGACAGAGAGGAAACCTTTGATTGGTCAGGCAAACACCTTACCATAAACATTTCTCACATTTACATTCTTTTGTCTTGGGAACTCCGAGAGGTCCCTTTAGAAATGGAGTTAACTATTTAGAATTGAAGACAGGTTAGAAAGAAATTGCTTTTTCCATCTTGTCTCTGAGATTTCTCAAAAACCCACTGCCAAGTCATGACCACAGGATACTAGGGAGAGATTGTTCTCTGTGAGGGTGGTGAGGGCTGGGATGGAATTCCCAGAGCAGCTGGGAAGTGTCCAAGGATGAGGCTTGGAGCTCCCTGGGACTCCAATGTGGGAGGTGTCCCTGACCATGGCAGGGATGGCACTGACTGATTTTTGCCATCCCTTCCAACCCTAACCATTCCGTGATTCCAAGAATTCCGCAGCCTGGGAAACCCCTGTGTGTCCCACTGGGATCTCCCGGAGCCCTGGCTGTGCCTGTGCTCACCCCTTTGCTCTCTGCTCCCGTCTCTGTCCCGCTGCAGCCCTCGCAGCAGCGAGTGCAAAGCAAACTCGTCCTCTTTGCCCTCTGCTCAGCGTCGTGCCCGGAGCTCCGGAGCCATCGAGCAGAACGTTCAGCCAGTAAATACCAGTGAAAAGGATCCCTTTCATTTGCAGTTCTATTAGTGGAAGGCACGGTTAACAATTCCAATCCAGAGAGAAGGATAATTGCAGGAGCTGATTGCCAGCCATCCTCCGATGTTGACTCACAGGGCAAAACGAGGGAGAGTGAGAAAGAGAAGCTAAAATTATAGCCCAAGTCTCTGAGGAATATTAATGTAATAGTTTTAACATGATCCTGCTCACAGCTTATCAAGCAATGTTAATAACAAGGAGGGCAAAGCTCTGATAATTTTTGCAGTATTCCTCTTCCCTTGGGATAATTGGGACTCAATGTGCACTTTGCGAACGAATGAAACTTTTACAGGTGGGAATGTTTTTATAATATTTTTGTTATTGAGATGCAGATTGTGCTTTTGGGCTGGGGAAGTGCATTGCGGAATGTTAATCCTGTTTGCTGAAACACTGACGTGCCGAGCCCTGCAGAC
This sequence comes from Vireo altiloquus, assembly GCA_013396875.1. Taxonomy (NCBI): domain Eukaryota; kingdom Metazoa; phylum Chordata; class Aves; order Passeriformes; family Vireonidae; genus Vireo; species Vireo altiloquus. The sequence continues at coordinate 26,785 of VZRF01001704.1, forward strand.
GCTTCACAGCGAGGGATCCTTCCCCGGGAGAGCACATTGTTATGAAATCCCTGGGATCGCTCGGAGCAGCTCGTTAGCCATGCAAGGTGGGGTCATTTGGGGTCGATTCAAAGACGAAATGTCCGTGGTAGCCCCAGTGAAGGCTCTGGGCTCCCCGTGCCTGGCACTGCCCTGGAGGAGCCGCGCAGAGCTCGGTGAGGAGCAGAACTCAGCTCAGCGTCCTCAGGGCCAAGGGCTGAACGGTTTGTGGGCACTGAAGTTAAAATCAGCCTGTGCCCTGTTAGACTCCATCCCTGTGCCCTGGGTATTTGGTACGTGCAGATATTTGGGACGTGCAAAAAATACGACGTGGATTTGGGGAGCCCCAGCATCACAGGGACTGGCTGAGGCACCTGGGCCACTCTTTCCTTAGAGGGTGGTTGTGTGTCACCCCTGGAGAGCCACAAGAGTCCCAAAGAAATCAGAACCCTCTGTGAGTCTGAGCTGAAAACAAGGAACAGAGTACAGATATTCCAGCTGTGTCCAGCAGGATGGAGGAGTGGGAGCCTGGCTCTGCTCAGCCCCACGCCTGGCCTCTCCAGCTCCTCTCTTGGGGAATCCTGGGTGTTTTATTCCGTCAGGAGGGTCTGGCTGCAGCTGGAATGTTGTGGGCAGCACCTGGCACTTGAGCCACCCTCCAGCCAGAGAGGAAAATAATGAATAAAATAAAAAAAAAATAAATAAAAAAAAATAAAGTCAGTTTTGTCATCTCGGGTGATTTACCTACAAGCCCCACGGCCTCTGTCAGAAACACACATTAGCCCTTCCTGGAGAGGGACAAAACAGGATTTTTATGTTCTCATTACTAAGCCAGACTCCACTTTCCCCCATTCCCAATGCAATTCCAGTTAAGATTATTTTTAACTCTCCTGCTTCTCTCCTTCCCCCAAACTCAGGTTATTGATTGCTGTTATTTGCTCGTGCATCCCCCTACCCAGCCCACGCGTTCTGTACACAGAACACACCAATTTGTGTTGGGTTTGCTCTTCCCCCCAGTAGCAGGCAGTTAATGAGGCCAGGCCAGACTGAAAAACATCCTCATGTGCTGTTTGGAGCAGGCAGGAAGCAAATGCTGCGTGTTCAGGTGGGGCTGATGGGTTCTGGCAGAAGAAAGCACCTCCTGGGTGTTCATTCCTGCAAATGAGATATGAAACAGGTTCCCATTTCCCTGGGGTGATTGCTGTGCTCACTCCACCAGCCTGCAGTGGACAGTTTTAAAACACTTGCTAGGTTAGAAAAACCTGCTTGGAGAGGGTGTCAGCTTTCCCTCACTTGTGTCCAATTAATTTAATAATTGAGCCGTTTGGGCTTGATTGGGGCACCCAGAAAACAAAGGTGCCTCCCCTTCCCTCAGTGCTTTCCCTGGTGGTCAGCACAGAAAACCTTCTCTGTATAAACAACTGAATTAATGCTGACTCCGCCTTTGAGCCGCTGGGATTTCACGCCTGGCTACTGCTCCTTTGGATATTTTAAAATCTTTTAAATTTGGATTTTAAAGCTCTCCTCGGTACTATTTGCTTCCTCAGGAGTTCTGTACTCAGGATAAGCTGCTCACTCTTTTGCGATGGCATAAATAGACAGAGGATTTAAGCTCTCGTGCTGGAGGAGGTTTTCTCAAGCCTACCACTCATTTTTGGCTGTCTTGCTGTATTCATCCCAATTTTCCAAACCCCTCTGTAGACTGCAGCACAAAACTGGACAGCTCAGCCATGTAATTCTGGGTCTCCAAACAGGGGTAGGGGTTGAGGAGGAACTCAGGATTTATATTTCACACACCCCTTTCTGCTCAGATAAACCCATTCCCTGTTTCTGCTGGGGCCACTTCAATTTCTCCCTGCTTTTTCAGGAAGCTGCTGTGTGAAATCCTGACAAGATAACCCAATATTGGCTTTTCTTGTCCAGTGCTTTGACCATTCCAAAGGAAAATCCTTCTGCAGGACCTTGCAGGGTCTCAGGGATTTGTTTTATTTATGGGAGCAATTTGTCTCTAACGAGAGTTCTGCCTTCCAGTTCAGGAAGGAGCCAAACGAGCCCAAGGACCTGGATATCTGCAGTGAGTCAAGAATTGATTTCAAATATTCTTTCAACATACAAGAATGTTTATTTTTGCAGGAGGATGAGTCAATACCGTCAGCTGATGTGCAGGGAAGGGGAAAATAAAGGAAAAAAAAAAAAAGAGTAGGCCCAGGTGGTTGAATGGATTATGGACTTTCTGCCTGAGTGATAATGGCTTTAAACCTGCCCCGATCCCAGTGGCCAGGATTCATTCCCAGCAGCAGCCTGCACAAGGACTGGATTTTAGGGAACCTAAACAGTATTAATCCCAAGCTCCAGCTCTGTCAGCACCACAAAAGACAAGTTTTGGGCTCTAACCTCACTTTTTCCACCTGCAGACGCAACAAACCCTCCAAACCTGCTACTCCCTCCTCTCTGCTGTTCCTTTATGAAATCTGGCTGCCCTGCTGAAGTTTGATAGATTTAACTTGTTTGGAAGGGAGAATTCCAGTGTGGAAAGAGCGTTGGTCACTGCGTGAGTTCCGTACCACGCACAAATATCCCCCAGAGTTTAGTTCTAAGTTTATGCTTAAATATCTGGCAGAGTGAGGCAGCCAGGTCAAGCAGATGCTGGAATCAGGTGCCTTTTGGGATTCCTGGTGTTCATCCAGGTGAAAGGAAACATTTTGCAGGGCAAGTGGTGAAACGCCGAGGGTCCTGTCAGGGTTCAGGAGGTTTATCTGTGTTGTTTTCTCTGTTAAAAAGGGCATTGCTTTCGCCACTTACTGCTCTCATCCACAGTTTTGCAGCCAGAGGAATGGAAATGGAGGTTGGATGGAGTCAGGGGAGTGGACAGAGGCAATCTGCTGTCATTAGAGCCAGGGATCAAAGGGAAACGCTGGGAAGGGCCCTGCTTGGTGCTGTCAGAATTCAGTATTTACCAATCTTCTCTATCAGCTGTTAACAGTTAAACACAGGACCTGTTCCTGCCTGATCCCTGGTGGATTCTCCTCCCTTCATCTTGCCATGGAAACAGTGAAACCAGGGACATTCAGCAACATTTAGGAATGTTACAGCATTTTTACCTTTGTAAGGAGAGATGCTTTTGAAACACATCCTCCTTATGGCATAAAAATGTCACTTTTGTCCAGCACTGGGCAGCAACCAAGACCAAAACCTTCACAGGTGATCCCAGAGTTTTGGAGCCTGGTTTTCAGCTCAGCCTCCTTTTGTCCTGACATGCAGGTGCAGTGAGGGCTTGGAGCTCTCAGTGATGAGCTGCCACTTCGCATGCTTTGCATTTAAGACACTGAATTAATTTCAGACACTTCCTAATTTCAGAGAAGTGATCATTTTGCAGAGAATTTCAATGATTGTGACACTTGGATGAAAAGAATGAGGAATCCTGCCCACCAGTGAGCATCTCCTTGTTTTGTTGTGCTTCCAACACAGAGTGAGGACTTCGTAACCAGGAAAAGAAACCTGGGGAAAACCAGTCCCTAAATCTGCAAATTAAAGGGGAAAAGGGATTTATGGGAGGGAGATTACAGAAGATACTTTGGAGATAACCAACTCAGCTGCAATAAAAAGGAAAAGAGTGGGGGAAGGGGTGGAATCCCCTGCAAAGAGAAGCAGAGGCAGGGCAGAGCCTTCATGCTCAAGAGCTTCATCAAAGTCAACGGCCAATTATAGTGTTGGAACAAATGAGGATAAAACAGTGGATCTTGAAATTGCTCCGAAGGCAGACAGAGGAGCCTGATGTTTTCCATAATTGATTTCGAGGCTCGGATGGGGAATTTTGAGAATTACAGGAACATCAATTGTGCTGTTTTCTTAATAATTTAGATGAGCTGCTCCTTTGATAACGACCTTCCCAGCAGCTGTGGCGACAACTCCGGGCAAGCACAGGGTGAGGGAGAGGTGAGTGCTTGGCATCAGGAGGGAAAGGTTGCACATTCAGCAGGAGTGCTGGGAGTAAATCAAAGGAAATCCAAGGATTTGGTGTCCATTGTTTGGTCATTTGTATGCAGATGGTTCCTCAATTGTTTTATGGCTTCCTGGACCTGCAGGAGACACACGCAGAGATTCAGGATCCGGCTGGATATTGCCAATAATATCCACCTTTTCCTGATGAATCTCAAAGTCTTTCACAACAAAAGCCGTGCTGTTTTCCTTGTTTTAAAAAAAGGGGAAATTGAGCCATTTATTGATTGATGGGCTGAGTTTAGCCATGAACGTCAAATGCCACTCCTTGGCCAAATAACACCTACTCATGATTTGTGGAGTTGCTTTAACTGGTCTCTTAAAGTAGCACCAAAATGACTGGTTTCCCCATAAAGTGATAAATTCAGATGACAACACCCTAAGAATATGCAAGCAGGTGGTAACAAGTACGTGGTTAATTGAAACATTGGTGCCAGCAGTTGGATATTTCAAATACTTCCCCCCAAAATAGCCATTTTCAGAGCTGTATTTATTAAAGGCACAGGTTTAAGGCCTAAATCTTTATCCCAGTCTTTGCTGTAATTCAGGAGCAGCTGACACACAATGGTGTCAAAAAGGATGTCAAAAGAACAGACAGTTATAGATATCCCCAAATTCAGAATATTATGGGATCAGGTGTCTCATTTCTGGAAGAGCTGGAAACTTCAGAGCCAACTATGAAATCACAGATTTTCAGAAGTCTTGCTGAACCAAAGTTCTGAATTTGAAGTTTGGGGTGAGTCAGTTGGGGTTTTTATTTTCCTTTTTTCTTTTTCAATAAAAATCAGCCCTGAGAAACAAAGGTAAATAAAGAATTGAGTTTTTACCAGACAACATTGCAGAATATGAAACCCCTCCGTACTGAATAAATACATGGCCAGCAGTTCTAATTGTCCCGGATTTTCCAATACATTATTCCACAAGTTAACAAAAAACCCCAAATCCTTTGGATATCACCCCCTGCAACCCAGCTCGATATCGAGCCGCTCGTTGCCATAGCTGCAGCTCAGGAAAATGCATTTTTCTCCCAGATTTATAAACAGAGATTGCAGTGGGGGAGCTCTGGGGAGCACCACACAACATCCAGTGCCGAGGTCTTCGCGCCAAGAAGACTGACACAGAGCAGAGGTGCATCAGAAGAAAGGAAGAAGACACTTTATTGCCACCAGCCTTTGGTTATTATACATTTTTGCCAAGCATAGGATTTTGTAACAATGATAGAGATTGGTTAACACACGGGAATCAACTAGTAACATAACTAATGATTGGTAGATTATTTTCAGTCTCAGGGAGTATACAGGAATCTCACAACTTTCTGTTATCAGGACAACTCCATCGCCAGATGTCCGTCGTTTCTGTTCTTGCCTACATACCATGCAGTTTTTTTACTCTGTTTTTCTTAGTTTTGCACGCACAAAGTTGGTCTGCTTTTGAGTTTTCTTCTAAGGCATTCTTTTATAAAGTGGTTGCAAAGTCAGGGCTCCTGTGAGGCCTGCAGCAATCCAGTGGCGCCCAGCTGGAGAGGACTCCCAGCCCCGGGGAGCCCTGGCACAGGGATTGTTGGAGTCAGGAAAAGCTTGGGAACTTTTCCTGCTCCTCTGGGTGTTTGCTTTACCCTCAGAGCTCCACAAAAAAGGCTTGGCCTGCGAACCAAGCTTGTGGGAGCATTTGCCTCCA
>VZRF01001704.1:32933-100146 GCA_013396875.1 Vireo altiloquus
GCAGAAAGAAGCCTCATCTCATCTTTTCGGGACATGGGACACTGAAACAAGGAACACAGCTGGGCCAGATGTCAGGGGAAGAACATCTCCCCCCTGGCAGGGACAGCGCCTGGCGCTCGTGCCCTGGCGCACCTTGGGCTGGCCTCTCACCAGCCCCGGGGCCCTGAGGGACACAGGAAGCAGCTCCAGCATTTGAAACCCCAGGAATGCCATTATTTTGCTGGAGGAGCAGCGAGCACACGCAAAGCTGGATTTCTGGTGGGGGTTTTTTTGTGTTTTAAGGTGGTTTTAAAATTTTTTTCCCCTCACTTCTTGTGCTGACTTCAGTTTTAGTCATCCCAGAAACACTGGAGGAGGTCATGGATAGGCAGACTTGCATGAGCAATGCCACTGCCAGGCTTTGGAGCTTAGGGTGATGCAGTTTTAAGCACATTATTTCAATTTTTTGTATAAATAGAGCTCTTCCCTGTGAACAAAAGTTTCTGTTGGACAATAACAAAAAGCAGCTATAACTGATTGGGATCTGCTCCATGTTCTCCCAGGAGGATGAATCCTGGATAACCGGATCAGCCAGGAGTTGCCACCCCTGCCAAAAGCTTTGGGAATTCTGGATGCTCAGGCTGAAATTTCCAGAAACCCTTTGCTGTTCTAGCAGTTTTGTGCCTATGGGAGAAAATGGGAAAATGGTAGAAAAACCTCAAATGATTTTAGTTAAATGGTTGAAATCTTTGAAAACCTCTCCAAAGTGTTTTTTGCTCTGGAATTGTCTCAGGAGAGCTGAGACAGGGACTTTAAAAGTACAGGTGTTTATAAATTGGGGGTACAATTTTCCCACTAATTCAAATGCTAATTCCCTTCCTCACACCCCATCTTTTATGTCCTTGGTCCTTTGCTTCAACACAGAACGCTCAGAGAAGCTCATTTTCCGAAGGACTCTAGCTTACCACAGGATCCTGGTTTATTCCTGGTGTTTTGCCCTTCCTCAAGCCAGGAACGATGCCAAGGTTGGAGCAGGAAACACAGACAAGAGGAACCATCATTCCCTTTAATCCTCATCAGACCCCGCTGATTCCTCTCATTTTCTCCATTTCTTTCCCCCTCACTTTTAAAAAAATTAATGAGCCATAAGGACAAGACTGATAATGAGCTGTTTATTGGCAGGATCACGGGCTGAGGGTGTAATCTGTTGGTGTTGTTAGAGAAAAACATTTCTATTCTGGAGCATCATAAAATGTTTGGTTTCAACAACACCTTTTGTGTGGTCAGGGATGGATTTATGAACAGGCTGTGCTCCTGGACCTTGTCTGAATCTTCTTAACAACAGGTTGATTTATTTAGGCTTAGGCTTGGTTCAGTTTCAGTCCTGCCTTGTACTTTAATTTTGGGAAAGCTCAGAAAAAACAGTGTGTGTTGTTCCCAGGAGCTGGGGATTTTTGGTTTAACTCTTCACTGGCTTCTGATTTTATTTGTTAGGGATTAATTTCTGTTTATAATAAACACGTCATTACTTAAGTGGATGAAACAGTTACTGCTGGCATTAAGCTCCAGCAGTCGGGGGCGAGGGGGAGAATAACCTCAATAGAGCTCAGAAATGACAAATTAAGAACCAGTATTAGCAAAGAGAACTCTTAAAGTCTGTGTGGCAGCTCTTATTTAAATTCTGATGCAAATCTGATGGTAGAATCCAGCAGAATGTTATTTATGTAAAGAAACAGAGCTCACTTTCATCTGCACAGGAGGGGTGGAATTGTTTTCCTCAATTGTTTCTGAATTTCTCTGTGCCCAGCTCACTTTGATGTCACCGTTTGCAGGGACACCACTCGAGTCAGTTCTTTGCTCACATCACACCCTGACATGAGATTTACACCACTGCTGCCTGTCAGCCCTCAGCTGGCAGAATAAACAACTGGAAAAATCCAGAAAAGTTACAGAAGGAAGACATTTTCTTCCATAAGGGTGAAATATTGCAAGATTTAAAGGATGGAGCACTTCAGACTGGGACACTCGGTGACAGATGCCCAACAGGAGGCTTTGGAGCACCTCTTCCTTTTGTCCAGGCCATGCTGGGTTTGTGCCACATCCTTGGAGTTCAGGAGGATTTTTCAGAAGCATCTTTGAACAAAATAATAGTGTGCCTTGCAATGTGTTAATTTAGTGCCAGCCTTGTCATCTCTGCTGCGAGTGGAAGCTGTTTGTGTTATCTGCTTGGTTCTCGCCTGGCTCCAGAGGAAGGGAGAGCAGAAACTTTAATATCTCTCAGCTCCAAACTCCAAACTGCTGGAACTGCTGCAGTGACACAGAAAGGAGCTGCTTTCATTAGTCTCTCATATTTTCATAAGGAAGCGCTGCTGATTCATGGGCATAATTACATTGTTCTTTTTGCCTTTTGTGTGGCAGGGAGAGGAGAGAGCAGAGCTGCTCCTGGAAACGCCTGCAACAGCCTCCCTGCTGCCTTGGTGCTCCAGGGCTGCTCTAAATTCCTCTGCCTGTGCCTTGGGGACAAAGTGGCACCTGAGGTGCTGGCTGACCTCATCTCACCCCTGGATAAAATCTTCCCTGCAGCACCAATCTCAGTTCTCTTATTCCAGAGGGAGCACAGCCATGGCCCGTGTTGGGAGTAGGCTGGTGCCTTTCCCAAGCCAGAGGAGACCAGGTCACTCAGCACCAGCAGATTTAGGGGCCAACAACTGCAAATTTTGCACTTGTTTAAATCCTGCCAGTCTGGAAGTTACCTCCAGCTGGATTCACATCCTGGCAGTAACTGATAGCACAGGGAGTGGCTGAGGGACAACTGACTAGAAGTAATTCTGGAACTTGTTTGCTCTCCTCTGTGGATGTCCCAGCAAAGGGGGCAGAGCATCCATGGGAACTGCTGGAGGCAGAAGGAGAAAAGAGATAAAGAGTAAAGAAAAAAAGTGTATTTTTTTAAAGGACTTACCTGATGGAGGGAATGCCCAAGACCACACACTCTTGACTCCCTGACACAGAGCCTTACAGCTTTTCCTCTGCAAATTCCATGTGGAATGGATGTTGGATCAGTCTGAAACAGCTGGATCTGGTGTGGGCTCCTCTGGAGATAAGAGCTGTTAAAAGAAGGGATAAATGCTGTATGCTTGGCTCCCCCAACAGCAGGGACATCACTGGTAGTTCCAGGTGATCGTGGAATCATAAAATCATGGAATTGTTTGGGTTGGGAAGGACATTAAAGCCCACCCAGTGCCACCCCTGCCATGCCCAGGGACACCTCCCACTGTCCCAGGCTGCTCCAAGCCCTGTCCAACCTGGCCTTGGGCACTGCCAGGGATCCAGGGGCAGCCACAGCTGCTCTGGGAATTCCATCCCAGCCCCTCCCCACCCTCCCAGGGAGGAATCTCTCCCCAGAATCCCATCTCCCCCTTGGTGCCTGGTGCTCAAAGCCATCCTCTGTGTGTGTGAGTGGTGCCTGGTGGCCGAGCAGCAGCTCCTGGCTTTGCCACCTGTCACTGCAGCGTGACCCTGGCTGTGTCACCTCCTCCTCCTCCTCCTCCTCAACTCACATCCAATCCCACTGAAATCCTTGGATTTCTGGGTGTGCAGTGACACAGCTGAGAGCCAGAGCCAGGCTAACTAGAAATGGTTGCAATGTATTTAACTCACTGTGGAGGCATTCTGGGAAGAAAATATTAAATAAGCGGGATCTCTGGGAAGCGATGGAGTGTTTTCCATCTGGTATTTGCATCCTGGTGACAACCAGTGGTCAGATGGTTTGGAGCGCAAATAAATTCCCATTATGGCTTTTACTAAATGCATGCACTCGGATATTTGCATTTGGAAAGGGAAGCCAAAATCTCTGATGGAGCAGCAGAAATGAGTTTGCCAACAGAGCTCAGTGAGGAAGGAAAATCTCGCTGAATCTCTTCATACAGGACAAGAATCAGGTGTCTTTTAGGAGGTACAAACCTCAAGTTAGAGAAGAGGTTGTGGAATGAAACCCCGAAAGGTGCGAACTTCTTGAATTGCATGAAAAGCTACCTGGGAGTCTAAAAACATTTGAAGGAATAGTTAGAAATAAAGTAACAAAATGCCCATTGTTTGATCCATGGGTAAAATAAGAGAAAGTGTTTTTATGAGTGTGGCAGTGAATAAATCCAACTTTCCAATGCACTGCTCCATGGATTTTCTGATCATTTGCACAGCACTTGTTTTTCACTTTTGACAGCTCAGCCTCCAAAGAAACCCAAAAGGCGAAACCAAAATACTCCATCCCCAAAAACCCATTCTGGTACTCCTCAGCTGAAAATATGTCCTGTTGAAAGTGTCAAATAGAATGGGGTTATCTTTAAAAAACACCCAATTGTATCCAGTCTTGCTGCTGAAACTTTTATTTGAGTTCCACATGGCTTCAGAGGAGCCTCAGGGCTTTAAAATCCACCTGCCCCAGTTATTTAATGTGTTCATATATCCAGAACTGACCCCCCCAGGGGTACATGTTGTTATCTATAGGAACTGGATTTAATTCCATGGATAAGACAAGCCCTGTTAAGTTTTTTTCATTTTCCTGACTGTGCATTCTGTCGGTAATTCTTCTCCTCCAGGTGGTATGAATTCCATCCCATGATAGCTGTTATTTTCCCTTTTATCCTTAACTAGTGGTGTTTAGTGGGATATCTGCATTTTCTCCCCCCTTTTTGCATTAAACCACTAAAAGGTTTCACTTTCGCCTGTCTGAAATTAATGTTGCATTGAGAATAAATTGTCCTGTTCTGGGGCTGATTAAGGTGACAGATCCTGCAGGATAATTGCCACTGCTGGGGAGCTGTTCCTAGCAGGAACAACCAACATTTCCCAGCAGCAGGAGGGAAAGTTTGGGAATCAGAAATTCAGGGAATGGTTTGGCTGGGAAGGGACCTTCAGGACCAGCCAGTTCCACCCCTTTGGAGCACCGACAGCAAAAGGTGTCTGTCCGTAGCAGGGGTGGCACTGGATGGGTTTAAGGTCCCTTCCCAGCCAAACCATTCCAGGATTCTGTGATTTTAGAGTGGCTCTGCAGCCACCCCACACCCAGAGGGCTCCTGTTTCTTATCCCATGTTCCCCCACACTTTTCTCCTGCCACCTCCTCTCTCCAGAGGGAAAAGAGCACATTCCATTGTTACAGAAGTGGATTTTTCCCTGAATTTTCTGGGAGCCGTGGATGGAAGAAATTGCCTGTGAATTGAACCCAGTTCTCCAGCAGCTTTTCCCTTGCTCTACACCCCCTTTTAGGATGAGTAGTGGTGTAAAGGAGAGTCACAGCAATATTCAGATGACTTAAATCGAAATGTCAATGTATTTTAATGACATGCTGAGGAATAGTCATGAAATTCCGTGGTTTATATAACGCAAATAATCACTTTTCTGTCAAAACCTATTGACACACATTCATTTTGACTGCTAAGCATCGTGTTGAAACTCCTGATGAGGTTTTTGAATCCCAGGCTTTGAACCTCTTTGAAAACAATAAGTCAGAACCAAGTCACTCAGCACCAAACTTGAGATTTTGGGCTCGTTTGGCAGCATTTCCCTGCCATCATCAGCGGGTTTTGGTGTGCAGACACAAAATTTGGGTGTGTGCTGCTCGTGGCTGAGCACTGCCTGGTGTTGGAACAGCTCAAATCAAATCTCCATGGTCAATGTTGTCTTTTCTGTTTGTTTTTGCATCCTGTGTGCAGAGGGATTGCAGTTTCTGGGCAAACAGGGTTGTGCAGAGCTGTCTGCCATCCCTCTTTGTTAAATAATTCGCAGTGTTTCCTGCTCTCAGAAACCTTTCAAGTCCAGGCTGCACTGTGGGGAATGAGAGGTTTTGTGGTGATCCAGACAACTGCTGGAGCAAAGGCAGATTTTGGAGTCAAATTATGATCCCTCAAAAGTGCAGCTGGGAGTTAAGCAGTTCTTTGCCTCTCAACAGCCCCCTTAAAATGCTTGATGCAATTTTAAATTCAATGGATTTTTTTCCTGGTGCAAACAGGCCCACAAAGAGAGAAGGCCAAGTTCCTCTGCAAGTCATTAGAAGGGGCTAAGTTTAATGCTTGGCCTTTCCTAAGTGGTCACTACAGAACAGGGGCTAGAGGCTACCTAAAGGGGGCTACAGGGATTGTGCAGCTTTAAGAATAACCTGGAGCGTAAACAAATGTCTTTTCATTTCACTTGGTGCCTTTTAAGAAAGTTTAACTTTCTCCCAGTCTCCCAGACACCGAGGTGAACAGGAGGAGGCCTGATGGGACCTCCCTGATAGGCCTTGCTGTGGATAAGAATAAAATCTTTAAACAGTGTCTTAAAAATAGGTCTTTTTTTCCCTCCTCTCTAGCTATTCTGTTATCTCAGAAAGATGCTTTGATGACTCTTCATCCCCTTCCTGACAGAGCAGTGATGTTCAGGTGGTTCTAATATAAAATATTCCCCTCTTCCATCATGTTTTTGCACAAGTGAGGGGATGATATTGTTTGTGTGCGGGTCAGTGGAGGAAAACTAAGACCTGGTGCTACTCAGTGAATTGAAGTGTGAGATTTTCCCACTTGTGCTTGTCCAGATTCCATCAGTGCCAGGGACACGGAGCAGAGAGATGCAGTGTAGGATGTTGGTAATGTGAAAGCTGTGCAAGACTAAATGAAGCTCATGCTCTCTTTAAGGAAACAATTGCATTTTTGTTGCTAGGTTTTCATTTTTAACATGTGGAAGAGAACAAAATATTCTTATCCAAGAGTTCAGAAAATGAGCTTCCAGAAGAAACTGAGCCTATCTGGACTCTTGGCAGCATTTCTAAGGCTGGTAAACACTTCTCTCCCTGGCATTTATAGTGATATAAATGACCCTTTATATCACTATTTTGTATTTTCTGTGCCTTCTTTTACTTTCAGAAGGTAACTTTACTTTCAGACACATTCAGTAGTAATGACCAAAGGTCCAGGAGAACCCAAATTAATCTCTGTGCCACCCCTGTGACCCTCAGGCAGGTCCTGGGCTGGGCTGCTGGTGGCCAACACAGCCCTGGAGGTTGGAGAGGAGTGTCCTGAGCACTCAGCAACATCTGCTGGGACATAATTGCATCAATGAGCATTGGACATTATGAGTAACGAGCCTCTCCAAAAGCCCTGCTTTCTGAGGGGCTGTGAAAACAAACAAGGGCAGCACTGCTGGCTGCTCACTGGCTCTTGGGCTGCTTTTAGCAGATGCCCAACAGCTCTGCAGAAAGAGCCAGAATCTGCACTAAAAGCTGAGCCTTGTGCTCTAAATCGCCCTCTGTGTGTGCCACAGAGCTCTGTGACCTCCGGGAGGGTGGAAACACAGGCAGCCCACGACTTGCAGGCCCCAGAGCTCCATGTGGGCCTGGAACGCGGCATGGAGGTCACTGGCACCACAGGCCCTCGTTAGCAGGAGCTGCCAGTGCCAAAGGCTGGGGCACGAGGCCTCTGTTGGAAATGCTGGGTCGTAACACTGGCAATCACATAAATAATTCAAGTGTTGGCATGGCCAGACCTCAGCTAAATGTGAACAGCACAGTTCAGCTCTGGAACTGAGCTCCCTCAGCCGTGGAATTAAGGAGTTCAGCCCTGGAATTTAGCCCATCAGCTCTGGAATTGAGGATTTCAGCCCTGGAATTGAGCCCCTCAGCTCTAGATTTGAGCCCCTCAGCTCTGGAATTGAGGATTTCAGCCCTGGAATTTAGCCCATCAGCTCTGGAATTGAGATACTCAGCCGTGGAATTAAGCTCCCTCATCTCTGGAATTGATGATTTCAGCCCTGGAACTGAGACACTCAGCTCTGGAACTGAGACACTCAGCTCTGAAATTGAGCCCCTCAGCCCTGGAATTGAGAACCTCAACCCTGGAACTGAGTTATTTCAGCCCTGGAATTGAATATTTAAACTCTAGCATTGAGCCCCTCAGCCCAGGGATTGAGCCCCTCAGCCCTGGAACTGAGCCCCTCTTTAACCTGTAGGCCATCCCAATTCTGTGTTCTATTGAGATATTATCCAAATGCAGATTCCTGGCAGATTTAGACACACACTGCACAGGCCATATTTGCCCTCAAAGCCCTGAAATGCTGAAAAATCAGATGTGCAAATCAGATTTTCTTCCTGCTTTGCCACTCCTGCTCAACTGGTGGTACCACGGGTCTGGTGGGAGAAGGATATTGGATATTTATCACTCAACACTCAGGGCTGTGCCTGTGATAAGCAAAGATTCATGTTATAATCTTTGAGATCCCAAATAATTTCCCAGGTTGCAGCAAATTTCTCACAGCTGTGTCAGCTCGGGGATGGGGTTGAGCTGAACATGCAAAGATTTTGCAGCTCTCCTGTACCAGAGTTACCTTTTGGAATTTGTCTATCCAAACAGTGATTCTGCATATTGAAGGTTCTTTTGCTCCACGGTATTTAGGCCTCTGAGGTAAAGGGGATAAAAATCCTATTGCTTATCCCTGCAGTGCCTTGTCAAAGCAGGAGTTGTGCATCTGGCTGATTACAAGCTTTTCAACTTGCTCTAAAAAACTGCAGTGCTTTCCCTCAAGTTTTCACACAGCAGTGGTTGATATTCTTCAGCGTCTTTCAGCTTCAACTCCTATTTGTTCAGCAAAGGCCAAAATCTGTGCATGCAACTGCTGGGAAATGTCATTTCCTGTTGTATCCCTCCTTCATTCTGCCCTGCTGCGTTTTCCATGATGTCTGTGTGTGAGACTGGGAGAAATGCAGTTTCCCTCTGGGTTTACTCACAGCCAGGGGCTGCTGGAGCCGCTTGCAGCTCCCCCCTCCAGGTTCCTCCTTCTTCCAGGGTGGCATTGATGCTTCTAAAACCATCTGAGTGAAATTTGTGATGATTCAGCAACTGCTGCACGTGGAGTTGAGCTGTACTCCAGGCTGGAAATAACTACATCCCTCCTACTCCTGAACCTGAGCTGCAGGTATTGTAGAAAATAACTATTAGTGCTCATATTAATCTATATATACATTTATCTCTTGTAAAACCCTTTCATGAGGGGCCAAGTGTTTTTTCCCCAAGACTTTGTTCTCCAGAACCTGCTGGTGCAAATCAACATAATGCCCCAAACATGCTGCAAACACAAATGAGATTGATATGAAAGAGTTCAGTGAACAGCACTTTGAATGGGGTCCATAATGGGCTTTTTAATTAAATGAATATAGTCATTTCATCGAGGCAGTTCTCATTAGCAGGCCAATATTGAGCTGACCATTTCCTTCTAATTGCATTGTGTTTTTCTATAAGAGGCTCTGGTTTAGGGTTGATTTGAATGGATTGATATGTGATTGTGTCGTGACACCTGCTGCACATAGAAAAGGTGGAACAGCTCTGCTTTCTAAATGAAGCTGTTAAATATTCAGTGGAACAAGGGAGAGTTGTTTACTGTAGCCCGGCTTGGCTGGGCATGGCCACACTGCCCTGCTGCAGTGTTTATATAACTCCAGATATTTACATCCCTTTGCCCACTAGAGTGAATTTTATTAAATCCATTGTGTTCCCACTCAGAAGATGAGACCTGTTCTCTGGTGCATGTCAGAAACTTCAAGGGACTGTGGATTTCCTACCAGAACTCAGAAAATATTTCCCTTCTTTCCCTACTTTCCCCTGCATTTTATATAGGAGTTAAATATTTTCCTTTACTGATTTAACAGAAGCATAATTCTGTCCTCAGAAAATTAAAATTTCTTCTTTTCCAGAGTCTTTCTGTCCTAATTTTTAATACTCAAAGAGAAATAATGATTGTCCTTGGATCGAACCTGTGAAACTGCTAAGGAGTGACCTGGAAAAGAGGGTAAATTCTTGGGAGACTGGGAATGTTTGAGGAACTCTGACTTCAGCACCCCAAAGTCAAATATAATTCTGAGTTTCCTCCTGCAGGCCCTGCCCTTTCACAAGAAAAGTAAATAATTCTGTTCCATTCCATCTGCTTTGGTGCTCCTGCTTTAACTGGGAAGCTCACTTTGGAAATTCAGTGGGAGCAGTGAACAAAAAGTTCTTGCAGAAGCTTGAATTTATTTTTTTCACCCAAAGATAGGTGTGTTATCAACTCACCAGGGTCAAGCTTACTGCAATCCTCTGCTCCAAGATCCCATTTGAGCAAAACTCTTTTACCAAAGTTAATGGAACATTTTGTGAGGGATTTAATCTTGTTTGAGAAGCAGGGCTCTGATCCCAGGCACTGAATCACCCCAGGAGCTTGGAGCAGTCTTTAAATGCTGGTTACATCTGGATTTCAATGGTTTTGTTGTCAGGAGTCAAACACAATCAGCCTCCAGTGGGTGAGTGGTTCAAACAGTTACAGCTCTGTTGTACCCACACAGCTGCACAAGTGCTGTTACAGGAAGAGCTAAAAATGTCAAAGCACAATTTAAAAATGTTAATTAAGTTTCAATCTTTGTGGACAACATTGTTAATCACTGTGAGTGAGTAAAGCAGCAACCCTTGGGTGTTCTCACTGTCACTTCCCATTGAGCAATCGTTCATTCCCACTCCTGTCACTTCAACTTACTCCAACCTGTCCATTAAAAAAATCACTTCATATTGGTTTGGTGGGCAGAAACTTCTGTTAAACATTCAGCAGCTGGTGAGAAGTTTAATCTTCATCATTTTTCCTTTTTGTTTTCTGAGTTTTAATTACTGTGGCTGTGGTGATGTTCCAAAGGCTCCGTGCTTTGCAAGCGTGAAGGTTTTAAACCAGGAACTGGTCTGGAGGGGGTGTCACTGTCCAGGAGAGATCCAGTAGTGTCTGATCCATGGATATGGTGCTGCTTTGGGGCTGGGAATGGCTGAGGAGCTGCTTTCATTTTGGGGTGGAGGTGGGCGCTGGTTTCTCTCAGGGTTGCTCCCCGGAGCAGAGCTGTTCCAGCTGGGCTGAGGAACAAGAGCCAGGATGGGCCATCCTTCAGTGCTGGGCAGCTGGAGTGTGCTTCCCTCAGCTAATTCCAGCCGGGAGCAGCCCAAGGGTGTGTCAGGAGGGTGAGCCCTGAGCTGGGCCTGGATGAGTTTTTGACCCAGACTGAGGCATCCACTCTGTTTACTCACAGCAGTTGTGCCTCCTGATGCTCCCCCTTTAATTATTTCCATTTCTCCGAGGCTGCATTCTTCCTCTCAGCTGTCAAGCCCTTGCAGAGGGTTTTATCCCACTAACTGGAATAACATTTCTTTTCCTCTCTTCATTGAAGTTGCTGCTTAAATCAATGGGGAGGGAGATGGGAGGCAGCACGGCCTCGTCCCCCCTGCACACCAGGTGAGCTTACTCCAGACACCCTCTGGAGGCTTTGGGCTGGCTGGGAGGAGATCCAGAAACGAAGGGTTGGAATTTGGGAACATCATCCACGCCTCCCTCACAGGAACAGAGAAGTTGTTGTCCAGGAGGTGCCTCGGGCACCTCCAGTGTAGGGAGAGCTCCTCTGCAACGGGGTAGGACCAGCAGCAGACTGGCCCTGGGCTGGCCAGGGCTGGCCAGGGCTGGCCAGGGACTCCTTTCCCCGACTCTGTGCACAGGACAGGTGCCGAGGTCTCCGCGCCAAGAAGACTGACACAGAGCAGAGGTGCATCAGAAGAAAGGAAGAAGAAGACACTTTATTGCTCTCAGCTTTGGTTATTATACATTTTTGCCAAGCATAGGATTTTGTAACAATGATAGAGATTGGTTAACACACGGGAATCAACTAGTAACATAACTAATGATTGGTAGATTATTTTCAGTCTCAGGGAGTATACAGGAATCTCACAACTCTCTGTTATCAGGACAGCTCCATCGCCAGATGTCTGTCATTTCTGTTCTTGCCTACATACCATGCAGTTTTTTTTACTCTGTTTCTCTTAATTTTGCACGTGCAAGGTCAGTTTGCCCTTGGGTTTTCGTCTAAGGCATTCTTTTATAAAGTGGTTGCAAAGTCAGGGCTCCTGTGAGGCCTGCAACACACAGGGGAACTCGGCTGTTCCCCGGCTGCAGGAATAGCAGGCTGGGATTCTGCACCTCATTCCTGCACAGATCTGCCAGCCTGTCCCTGGAAAAGTCTCTGTTTGTGGTGTCTTGGCGGTCTGAGAGACAGGAGAGGGGGGAGGAGGAGAGGAGGGTTTGGGGTTTACTTTCTCCCTGGTATTTCAGTGTTCCTGGTCCCTGTGCTGCTCTCCCAGTGCCACTGAGGGTGTCTCAGCCTCTCTTCACACAGGAGAAGCTGGGGCTGCTGCTTCCCCATCCCTTCCCATTCCCTCATGGAGGGGGATCATTTTCCCATCCCTCCCTGTGCCCTCAGGGATGTGGATCACCTTTCCTTCACCCTCAATCCCACACTGGCCACGGCTGTGCCTCCTCAGGCCTTGGGGGTGGTGTTTAATGCAGTGCAGAGCTTTGCACTGTGCTAATGAGTCCTGGATTGTTTGGAATTCATTTCTCTTTGCTCATTCCATCCCCTCTCCGAGCCCTGAGCTGGGCCTGGATGAGTTTTTGACCCAGACTGAGGCATCCACTCTGTTTACTCACAGCAGTTGTGCCTCCTGATGCTCCCCCTTTAATTATTTCCATTTCTCCGAGGCTGCATTCTTCCTCTCAGCTGTCAAGCCCTTGCAGAGGGTTTTATCCCACTAACTGGAATAACATTTCTTTTCCTCTCTTCATTGAAGTTGCTGCTTAAATCATACTGGCTTTGTTCTTCCCAAATAAAGGAGGATATTAACAAGGCTTTCCAGGGTGCAGACATATCCTAAATGCATTTTGGAGATGTGCTTTTATGCTGTTTGAAGGAGATGCAGAAACTCTTGGGGGAAACACTGTGCTTAAAAAATAAAACCAAAACAAACAAACAACCCCCCAAAAAACCAAAAACAAAAACAAAAAACCAAACACTCCCCCCCAACCAAACAAAAATAAACACAAAACCAAAAACCACACACAGAAAACCCACAAAAACCTTATGACCTTGGGCTGTCTTTTAGTACCTCAGGCTCTGGTTTCTTTGTGTATGAAAAGGAGAAGTGTGGAAGAACTCCTGTTAGGAATTTCCAGCCCCAGGAGGGCCAGAATTGCCTTTGCACAGGTTCTGCCTCTCCAGAGCAGGGTTTGTTCCCCTCTAAAAGTCTCTGTGTGGAGGGTTTGGATCCAGTTTAACTCCAGGTTTAGATCCAGTGGGACCGAAGCTGCAGGGAACCCTGGCACCTGCTGCTCCCATGGGATGCCCAGGAAATTGATTAAAAAATGCCTTCTTGCAACTTTTTGTTTGTTTACCTGTTCTGAGGGCAGATTGTTGAAAGCTGTCTGGACAGGGGGCCTTTAATTAACAACTTTTGCCTCGATCTACTGCCTTCCACATCTGGGACCTCCGAGCTGAATCAGCTTTAATTAAATGTTCTCCACACCTCCAGAACCTGCCAAGACATCCTGGAGCAGATATTGAATATGGGATTTCCAAAATCCCACCTGGTTGGTCTCCTCTGCCTGGAGTTGATAATTCTCAGTGGTTTGAATGTTGTTTGTCAGTCTTGCTGTAAATTAAATTTTTACCGCATGTGATGCTCAGGCAATGGGCAGGGAGGGATCTCAAAAATCCCAATTCTGATCCTTCTCACCCACTTTTTTCTTCTCTTTATACAACTATTGTTCAGTGAATTGAAAGAAAAGAAAACACAGACTCGGGGAGAACAAACAGAGAATTCCTCTCAGCTTCTGAAAGTGCAAAATTAAGAAAAATACAAACTGCAGAGCTGGGAAATTCTGAGCCAGAAGTCAAAGGCTTCATGCAGATGCTACAACAAAGTTAAAGGGGAATCAAATAGAACAATTCTTTTGTGATGCTTCTGTTCACCAGCAAGGGTGGGAAGAGGGTTCCCTTCAGGCCATGGCCTTTCCTATCTCTCTCTAAAGGTCCCTGGGTGAGAAATAAATGAGATTTTTGGCCTAACCAGAATTTTTAATCACAGCAGGTGCTTAAGAAAGTGGTGTTTCATCCACTTGGAGCTTTCAGTGCCAGGAATTTCCCTGTAGCAGGCAGTGGGTGTCACAGAAGAATAAAGCTGTTTGCTTTGTACTTCAGATTGGGTGGAAATACAAATAATGTGGTGCTGAGAACACTTCAAATTGCATTGGAATGAAGTTATTTGCTATGAAATACTGAAATTGTGGGGAATGAAACCCTAAACATTTCGTTACGGTGTTTAAAAGCCATAAAGGAAATGGGGTGAGGAATTAAAATCACTAGATGAGGCACCAGATAATGTGGGACTGGGGAGTGGGGCTGTTCCAGCGGCTCAGAATGGGGTGCTCTCCAGGTGAAGGGTTACAGAAACGCTGCAAAACACAACAAAAACAGGACTGGGGGCAGGCTGAGCTTCCTTAGGAACTTATAAATCCACAGGGATGCAGTGGAGGAGCCAAAGCTGTGTCTGGGGGAATTGA
This sequence comes from Vireo altiloquus, assembly GCA_013396875.1. Classification (NCBI taxonomy): domain Eukaryota; kingdom Metazoa; phylum Chordata; class Aves; order Passeriformes; family Vireonidae; genus Vireo; species Vireo altiloquus. The sequence goes on from VZRF01001704.1 coordinate 47,326, forward strand.
AAGCAGCCCTTGGGGGTGAAGGGTTCATGAAGGTGATGTTCATGTCTGTCAGCCTCCGTACTCCTTCATTGCAGCACCAGGAAACAGCAGATGAGGAGGGCAGGAGGGGGCAGGGACCTCTTGTGATTTCTGTAAATCACAGCTGGCCCTGGGGGTGTGGAGAGCAGGGAGGGCTGTGCCAAACTGGCACCTCTGGTACCTCCTGGGGTTTCTTCCTGGGGAGGTTTTCAGCTCCCAGCAGTGTCACTGGAGTCCTGAAAGGTACACAGGGCTTTCAGTGGGTTTTCCCCATCCTAAATTGAATTTTCTGAGGTATGATCACAGATTCCTGAATGGTTTGGGTTGGAAACACCTTAAAGGTCACCTAATTCCACCCCTGCCATGTGGTATCCAAGGTGCTCCAAGCCCCATCCAGCCTGGCCTTGGACCTGGATGAGGCCTGGCCTTGCCAGTGATGGAGAATCCACAGCATCTCTGGGCAAAATGATGTAAAATAATTAGCAAGAATGTAAAATAATTAGCAGGACTGACAGTTTCTTGCAGCTCCTGGAAGCCTGGCTTTATTTAGCATGCATCCACCCTGCTGCTGGGGCCATCCCCCAGGACAATCTGCTGTGAAGCAGCCCCACGTTATCAGGATCTTCATGGACCAAATACAAACATCACCCATTTTTTGTCCTCTTTACAACACAGAGCTCCCTAAATTGGGATTTGTAGGTCACGGGTGGCTTGTGGAGAACTGGCTGTTCCCAAGAGATCAGCTCCTCCTCCTTATTCTCCCCAGCACGTCCCTGGGGCTGTGTTTATCTCAGAGGTTTCTAGGTGCTCTGTCTGTAGCTCTGTCATCAGATCATCCACGGGAGGAGGCTGTGAAAGGAGAAAAGGAACAGAATTGTTCCTACTCATACAACAGCCGGGTCCAGGAGGGGAAACTTCCCACTAAAAGTGTGCCCCATGCTTAGAAAAATTACTAAAAATCTTATCCTAATCCTCCTCAAAGATCAATCTCTTAATCTTTCTGACAGTGGAACTGACTAATCACCTGAATAGGATTTAAAGCCACTGAGACACTGACAAGGCTTTAAGCTGGGGACAATTTGCAGGGGTTTTGTTTGGCTCCCCTTCCCCATTTCTTGATTCATCATTTTTTTCCTGGAAGTAGAAATGAGAAAGGCAAAAAGCTGTTCTGGTTTTAATTACAAGTGCAACAGCTGGAAAACTGTTTAGGAGATAAAAACCACTCCAGATTTGGGATCATGTGGCTGTTTGAGATCTGTTTTTAGGGCAGTTTTGCATAACAAATACAAGTCTGGAACCTCAGGCTACTGCACTCAAGTCTCCTTCCACATTTGGGAGAAGAGTTTCCTGCTTGTAACACATTTAATCTGTTCCTTAGGAGATGATGAATTTTGAATTGTCATTATCTTCTTTTTTCTGGGTTTGTTGTTTTTTCCCTCTTCTCAGCAGCAAAGCTGTGTTTGACCTGGGCTCTCTCAGTAGAAAACCCACTGGAGTTCCACGTGGTGTACACAGCTGGACCTGTCTGGGATCCTCACCCACTGAGGGCTTGGTGTCACTGATCCCACCCTCAGGAACGTTTCTGAAATGCTTCTGGATCCAAGGGATTTGTGCAGACTGTCCCGTTTGTTTCCTCCCCACACCTCGGGGGTTCTGAGCACAACCCTGCTTGCAGGGGTGCAGCTTTGGAGGGGCATTAAAACAGCTGGAGGATGGGAGAAGGCTGATTTCCTGCTTGGATGTTTGGGATGATTTGGCTGGCCTCACGTAGCAAAGGCATTTCTGTACACACAAATTTGTGGTAAGTTTAAATATAACCCTCAAAAAGATGGTTATATTTAAAATACAAGAGATATCAAGAGACAAAGAAGAGACACGAGTCATTGAAAAACTAAGCTGCAGATTAAGCACAATAAACATCAATTTTAAAGTGACTGGGAGCCAGGTCAAAAATCCTCACCATCATCATGTTTGATGTTCAGGTGCTGAAGGAACAGCTCAGTGTTTGTAGGGATTGGAGGAAGCACTGGATGAGAAACGGAGCAAACTGAGCTGGGGTTGTGTGATATTCCCAGGAAGCGAAGGTCCCACTCAGTGCAAAGGGAGAAACAAAACTGAATTTCAGACCTGCCCTGGAAGTTTCCACAGCTTGGAGTAATTTTGGGGAGATTTATGAGAGCCCTGGTGTCAGGAGGACAATGTGCTGCAGATTTCTTTAGGGAATGGCCAAGAGCTTGGAACAAATCTCCCTGCACAGGGAGGGCTCCTTTGACCTGGGCAGCTGAAAAATACTGCAGACTACTTTAAGGGACTCATTAAGCATTTTTTCTTTCATAGTCTGGATAAAACATTTCCTCCAGAATTGAATCTGCATCATTCTGAGTTTACAGTAAAAGGTTTAAAATATGGCAGTGAGGGACAGGTGAACATGGACCCATTTTAAATCTGTGGCTGCTCTTAGCCACAAGAACCGAGGCTCTGGCTGCCCTCAGCGTGGGATTTCGGCTCTTGGAGAGGCTGAAATCCTATTTCCAGGTACACAAATGAGTCTGCTGAGACATGGATAGAGGACATGGGATGAGCAGGAACAAGGGTGGGCAGAGATGACCAGGCAATGGAGAGATGACAGCTCGTGAGGGAGATGTTCAACAGGTGAGAGTTCGTGGTTCTGGTGGCTCTTGTCAAAGACATTCCCAGTGTCGAAATCAATAATAGATGGTGCAGGTTGGAATGGATTTAAATAGTGCTTTATTCAGGCTGCTGTTGAGTAATGATAACATTTTATCTTGTTCCGGGGTGATTTAATGCATTTCAGTTGAAATAAACCCATTTTCAAAGAGTCACGTCCCCCCCTGGATAATTTATGTGTATATTTTTTGTATTTTTTTTTAACGTGGCAAACCCCCACAGGGTGGTTGTTGACACCTGTTCCACCAGATCCAGAGGGAAATTGGAAATACAGCTGTAGATGTTTTACATCCTGCTTTTACTCCTGCTTCCCACCCTTTGTACCTGCACGGTTTGTTGGAAGAGCAGATGGAAGATCCTGAATGGGAGTTGCAGGCGTTGGCAGAGCAGGAATGACTCAGTTGGAGCCCCGAGAACTCCTGTTGTTTGTTTTCCTCATTTTCATTCAAATAGAAGGGTGGAATTGCAATTTCTTTCTCTCTGTCCGTCTCCAAACTGGATGGATCTCCACAAAAATGTGTTTGCAAAGGTGGATCTCTGGCTCTAGGGCAAAGAAGGAATTGCAAAATTTACATGGTGAGGCCCCTTTATAATAGGAAAGAGCGGAAACAGGTTCCAAAAAATGCACACAGGCACCTAATGAAGCTTTTTAATGACTTTAAAAAATATCTCAGATATTTTCAGATCTCCTACTGAAAGGACAAGGGAGCTGGACAACCCCAATTGCATCATGCCCTTGGAAATGGTGTCAGAATGTGCAATTACAAACACCAAACAGCTCTGTGAACTTGGCTGGGTCTCTCAAACATTATTCCTGAGGTGGCTTATTTAATTTTGTGTTATTCCTTCCTTGCCAGAGTAAATAACTCCCCAGGATTTTGGAAAGAGACTGAAAATACCTCGAGTTGAGTCTTTCTAGGGTGCCTGGGTAAAATTACCACACCTTCCCTCAGATACCTGGCTCCTTTTTCTTTCCTCCAGTGCTCTCTCTGCAGTTCCTGTCAGCATTCCCAGCTGAACAGAATAATTTCCCTCCTCAGCTGACAGCAGCTGTCATTAGGAAAATTGCAGGGCCAACTTTGACAGGATTCACACAATGAGGGAACTTCAACTTCTCGCAGGCTCCAAGAAAGCCCAGGCTCTTCAGCACATCTTGTCAGTCGGAACATGAGCTCATCTCCTCCCCGCGAGCAGTTGGCAGATGAGAAGATTATTTCTGACAGATCTGAAACAGCCCCGATGACATCCTCCAACAATAAAATCTCTGCCAGGGGCTGGGGGGAGAGGAGAAAATGGTCTAATGAAAAAATCGTGGCTAAAAAAAAAAAATGAGTGAGCGCTTAAATGGAAGGATTCTCAGTGTTGGTGGTTCTTTGTTTGGAATTCCTTCCTCTTCCCTGGGTTAAATATTCACATTTGTTAATGATCCAGGGATCCTGTCCTGCAGGATGCTCCTCAGGTCTGAAGGCTCCTTGGAGCTGGAGTTGGGTCCTTTCGTGCCCATCAGCAGGTGGTGTTTGCACATTAGGGGTTAATGACGGCAGCAGTAGGAATCATGGCATTATTCTGGAATTCTCTGGCATCCTGGGATTGCCTGGGACCCAGAACATCCCTCAGGAAGGGGAGCCTCTCCACTGGCAGGGTGTTTGTGACTGCAGGGCTGGGCTGGTGCTCAGGGTTTTGCCCCTTTGGGGGAGGTGGATGCCACAAAACTCTTTTCTTCCAGGGGTTATTAACTGGGTTTGCTGACAATTAGGGAGTTTGTTTATGTCTGGCAGGAGGGGGAGCAAGAAAGACCAAACCCCACAGACTTCTGCCCTCTCTCATCTCGGCTTTCCCAGCCTAAGGTGCAAACATGGCCTGAATCAAGTGAAAGCAAGAGGCACAAACATTTAATGTCCTTGTCAGTATTTAAAGTTTATCCTTTCCTGTGGCATCGGGTTTCTTTCAGCCCATCCTTAGCCCTGCTTCCCTTCCAGAGCTGGTTTTCCTCACTGTTTACCCTTTAAGAGCACACTGGGGATAAAATCCCATTTCCTGACTGTGCTCCTGCTGGGGAATAAAGAACCCTCTGGGAACACAGCAGGGATCTGTGCCTTGTCTGGAGCGTAGCAATCCCCTTTCCAACAAAGCCAGAACTCCCTCTCCTTGTTGTACTGCCATGCCCAGGATCATCCTCCTCAAAAGCAAGACTGAGGCAAGAAACCATTAAGGGATATGAGGACTGAGGGTGCTACATCTCGGATTCTGGTTTTGTTGTTTTAGAGCTTCTAGGGGAAAATAGATTATAAAAGTTCCAAGCTGTGCAAATCCAGAGTGTGCAGTCAGTGTCCTGTGGGCTCCAGAGCTTGATTTGAGGTCCCCAAATGTTGCACAGGAAAAGGCACCACATTTAAAACACTCCAGTTGGGATTTGAGATCCAGCAGCTCATCGGGGAGCTCCTGAAATCCTGAAATGCTCTTGCAACTCATGGAATCGTGGAATGGGTTGGGTGGGAAGGGATTAAATCCCATCCAGTGCCACCCCTGCCATGGGCAGGGACACCTCTCAGTATCCCAGGCTGCTCCAAGCCCCTGCTCTTGGGCACTTGCAGTCCACAGCAGAGGGGCTCCAGCCCTTGGAGCATCTCCCTGGCCTCTCCTGGACTTGCTCCAACCTTTCCTCTCCCGTTCCCAAAGCGGGATGAAGGCTGATGGATCTGGCATGCAGCCTGGGCATGAGCCCTCTGTCTCCTGGGATAAAGGTAACGATGGAAAACCATCAGCAGAACTGGTTTCATTGATCCTTACTGATTTCACCAGCCCTGATCCAGAGCTCACAGACCCCAGGCAATTCCAGGAACCTTTTCCCTTCCCTTAATTACTGAGAACACCTTGCTTTCATCAGGAACTGCTGAACTGAAGGAGGCAGGTTGCGTTTTACACCGCACACTTGAGATAAAAGCATTAAAAATATCCCAATCCTGGCTCCTCAGAGCCGTCGGTGAGGAGTGGGAATGAGCACACGTGTTCTGGGGAACAGTTTTCTGTCACAATGTGCAATTCCATTAAACTTCAAGCATTTCGTGGAAACATTTCTTTACTGGCAGAGCAACTTCATAACTCAAAACATCTTGTTCAAGAGTTCCCACTTCATTCTGAGAATGTCTTGATATTTGGTGGTGTTGAGATGGAATAATTTTTTTTTTGCCATTTACAGTGAATTCATTCTGTGTTTATATTAAATGAAAGCATCACTCTGATTAGGTAGGGGTTTATTTTTAGAAGTTTACTCCATAAAACAGATTCAGTTTGCGTTTGGTTGAAAGGGATGATGAAGCACCTCAGCCCGGCCTGTCCTTGCAACCCAAACCCACAGCCTGCAGGGAATTCCAGCTCTTGGGTTGCTTGGTCACGGTTTTGGGGATACGGGTGGGGGTTTTGGAGCAGTCTGTGCTGTGCTGGATACAGAGAAAACAGGGAATTAAAGGCTTGCACAGATAGGAGAAAGCAAAGTCAACATCTGTGTCTCACTTCTCCTTGGCAGCAGTCAGAGTCTGGGATCCTTCTAAAATAGGAATCAGTGCAACTGAACCACTCTGGGTATTTATTTTAGACCAGTTAGAACCAGTATCAGCCTGGTGGGAGCAGCTGATTGGGGCTGAGCCAGGCTGGAGGCTGGGAATGCTCACCTGGAGAAGGGAAAGCTCCAGGGAGAGCTCAGAGCCCTTTGCAGGGACTAAAGGGGCTCCAGGAGAGCAGGAGAGGGACTGGGGACAAGGGATGGAGGAACAGGACACAGGGAATGGCTTCCCACTGCCAGAGGGCGGGGCTGGATGGGATATTGGGAAGGAATTCCTGGCTGTGAGGGTGGGGAGGGGCTGGGATGGAATTCCCAGAGGAGCTGTGGCTGCCCCTGGATCCCTGGGAGTGCCCAAGGCCAGGCTGGAGCAGCCTGGGACAGTGGGAGGTGTCCCTGCCCATGGCAGGGGTGGCTCTGGATGGGATTTGAGGTCTTTTCAACCCAAACCATTCTACATTTCTATGCCAATTCTGTTTCTCATCCTCAAAAAATGTTCTTAATGTATCCATTCCTTTTCTCAACTTTATTCTGTTTTTTTAAAAGAGTAATTCATATTCAGTGCAGAATGGTTATAAAGTGCAAAACTCATCAATTATTCAGGTTATTTATGCAGATTTTAAAGTCAGAGACATTATGTGGCTTTCTCTCTTTTAAGAGAAATTGAAAAGAGATTTAAGAGGAGTAGAACATTTTCCTGAGCTGAGGTTGGAGTTCAGCTCTTTGGGATTGTTCTGTGTGTTTGCGTTGTTTGGGTTTGCTGTGTGTGTTTTCCAACCTCCTTCAGAGGTGTTAATTACGGGGTGACTCAAACAATCAGACAAAGCTGGAAGAGCACCAAAACCCACAGGATTTGAATAATCTGAGTATTCCTGGTGTCTGACCCAGTGGGCAGAGCACAAAACAGGGACACAGCAGCCACCAGTTGAATTCCCAGCTCGGCTTTTCCTTGATCAAATGATTTTATCCCTTCCTTGTAAACTGTTAGTAATACTACTACTACTAATAATAATAACAATTTCCTGTTGTAAAGGTGTTAATTGAGTTAATTTAAGCAGCATTCCATCAGCTGATGCTGATATTTGGGTTCAATATTGATGAGGGCCAAACTGCTCCCTCCTGACAGGCTCTGCTCCCCAGCTGGTGTCCAAACCTCTGCGCTGGGCACAGCACAGACCCTTGCTGGGAAACCTTCTGCATTTCAGCCCTCCAGGTGAGAAACTCTGGGTAGCACAGGGACAGAACCCTAATTCTGGTGTTTTTTTAGATGCACATCATGGGACAGAGCGGGGAACAACCCGAGCCTGGCTGGGGACAGGTGAAGCAAAGAATAAATCAGTGAGCACGGTCACAGAGACAGGAAATCTGCTCCCAGAGTTATAAATTGGCAGCTGGAAGGAACAATTCCGTGGCTGTGAGTGCTGAGGGTGCTCAGCACGCTCAGGGACTGTTCATTATCCAACTGCTCTGGCCTTGAAGTGATTAAGACCCCGTTCTGTACTGAGCAAGTGTTGGAGCAACTGGAATTGCTCTGCCTTGGATAATTGTGTTTGTTTCTCCCATTAAATTTACAGGCTTTTTTATGCCTTCTCCCCATGTGCTCGCAGATTTTCCTGGGCAATTTGCAAAATAATCCTGATTGCTCTTTCAAGCCCCTTTTCAGCTTGCTGTCTGCAAAAAAACCCAATAAAAACCAACTCCAAAATGGCATTTAGAGCTGACAGTTCACAGAGTGCTGCTCTCCCACATCCTTGTGGTTCCTGTCCTCTGCAGTCATATCATTAGCTTGGAAAAATCTCTTTATCTGAGCGTTTGCTGGTGTTGGTGCGTGACCAAAAGGTGCCTTGATCATTTTATGGAGTGGTCATTTGCTAAATAATGCAAAAATGCTCATTTTTAATATTTATTTGTTTATTTAAAAATGTAAATAACCCCCAATATCTGTCTGATCCATCTGTAGATGTTAAGGCAGCGATGACTGCACGTTCCAGCGTCCCTGCCCATCCCAAGAAAAAATTCCCGAGAGAAATCCTGCTCCTCGGGATACAGGCAGTGCTGCTGTGCACTCTGGCAGCCCCCTTGGCCCTGGGAGTGATGGATGGTGCTACTTAGGCTGGATTGGATTTGGTTTAATTTCCGTGAGCACCCATGATTCATCCTGGGCTCTGCTACAGAGCCCCTGCAGCGCCCAAGGGATCCCAGAGTTTCATTCTGGCAACCTGGGAATTGCCTGCCCTCGCTGTGTTGATGGTCCAGGGAAGTTTGGAGGGAGAGTGGAGGAAATGAGGAGCATGTCTGAAATGAAAATGTGGCAGGAAAATAAAATAGAGCCAGAATTTTGTGTAATTCACAGCTTTGGTGAGGGCAGGAAGGAGCTCCAGGAAGCTCCACCACCCACCATGGCCAGGGCTGGGCACTGGATTCTTTAAAATCAGCCCCCAGTGATTTTATCCTGGTTCTTCTTTTTTCGGTTCTTCTTCAGGTCACATTTGGTGACCCACAAATGTCACTTCCCCCTTTTCTGTCTCCCTTCCTCTGTCCCTCCCCTCTTTTCTGCCTCCCTTCCTCTGTCCCTCCCCTCTCCAGCCCCAGCCTCCCTTTTGGTTTATTTTTCTCCCCTTTTTTAGCAGACTGACTCCAGATATTCCCACTTTTGCTTCTGCTGGGCTGGCAGGACAAGCGCAGCTTGCAGCAGTTTGCAGGAGCAATGTGAACACACTGATGAGAAATCAATCTTGCTAATAAAATTAGCTGAGTTTCGCTTACTCTTTCGCGCAACTGGAGACCGACTCATCCCCATGAAGGCAGTTTTATGGCCTCACTTTTTAATGGAGTGTAAACCAGCATTAATCGTGTGAGGAGGGGCAGAGATTGGGAGCATAAATCCCCTAAACCCCTGCCGGCACCCTGCGCATCAACCCCACGGAGATTAGGGAAGTGAAAAGGGATTCTGTCCTGCACTTGTCAGTCAGCTCAAAGAGCAATTGGTGTAGTCAGTAAAAATAATCCGTGTCTGAAACTCTGCTGCCTCAGCAGCCCTGGTGTGGCTGCGCTCGATGTTCCTAGGTGTCATTCCAACCTCAATGATCCCATGACATTTTGGGGCACTTGTGTTAATTATACCTCCTGTGAGGCTGTGCTGGGGGATTTTGTTAATTTTTTAATACTCTGTGCCTGGCTTGAATATCCAAATAATAATCTCTTCAGGATTTTCTCAGAGTTTAGGGTTTGAGAGGCTTCAAAGGTTGGCAGAGGTTGCCCAGAGCAGCTGTGGCTGCCCCTGGATCCCTGGAAGTGCCCAAGGTCAGGCAGGACGAGGCTGGGAGCAGCCTGGGACAGTGGGAGGTGTCCCTGTCCATGGCAGGGGTGGCACTGGGTGGGATTTAAGGTCTTTTCCATCCAGGTTGCAGTGAGAGCAGGGAATGTGGTGTTGGGTAAAAACGCCCTGTCCTGGGAGTCAGGCTGCTGCAGACAAGGAGGGAAAGGTGATTTTTGCCTGTTTTATTGGTTGTTTAAAAGATCTGCAGAGAACAAGAGCATTACTGGGCTCCTTTTCCCTGATGGTGTTGGCAGCTCGCCCTTTACCTGGAGGGGCATAAAGCCGGAGGATTTATTGCTCCTGGAGTGATTTATGGGATACAGGGAGCAGGGTGATGGCCTCGCTTTACTACTGACTCATCTGCTGACATTGAGAAATCCTCCTGGGCACTCAGACCAGCGCTGAGAACTCTTCCCTACTCCATAAAGGGATCCTGAGGCTTAATCCCACCATGGCTGGACAGCACTGCTGGGTTTATATGGAGAAGAAGGTAGAAAAAAATATATTCTTGTGAGTTTTCCATCATTTCTGATCTCAGATGGGCAAGTGCTTGGAAAGTTTCTGTGGTTGCTGTGTGCTTCTGATCCATGTTTGCCAAATGCTGCCCTTGACAGCTTCTCTTCTGGGCACTCCCCAGTTTTCCAGTAGCTGTCACATCCCAGTGTGGGGGCTGATGGTTGAACGATTCTTTTTATTCTCCCTCACACATCCTTGAAGATTTTGTGTGAGTTTTTGTGTGCTCTGTGTTTATTTTCTCTCTCCCAGAGCACGTGGCTCCAGGTTTGTTTAGGCTGACTCTCCCTTCTGGCGGGGGGTAAAAAGTATTAGATTCCAAAATAAATCCAAAATTTTGGACCCCTTTTTCTCATTAAAAACCTGTTTAATTTTAGGAAATCTGTTTCATCTCCTGTTTGCACACTCTGCTTTGGCCTGGTCGGTGTCTGGCTTTAAACCTTCTCCTCACTGGGCTTTTCCTGGGGCACTTTCTGTACACAGGGAGTAACATAGAAGGCAGCAAATCCTGATCTTCTTCTTTAGTGTTTAGCTGCCAGGGCTGGCAGCATCCCTCTGAGCCAGGCATGGACTAGGTGCATCTGGGGTCAATTAAGCATTTTCCACATAACCTGGATATTTTTGTTAATTTTTGAAGCGTCCTGATGTCACAGAAAACTCAGGCTGCAAATCACCACTCTGAGGCAATAAAGTGATGACTCAAAGGAGTTCTGGGCAAATCTTTGAAGGGTTCGGGGTGAGAGAAGTTTGTGTAAAACCCAAATTACATCACAGAAGGGGTGAAGCACTGGGGATGTCTATTTTAAATCTGCTCCATTTTACCTCTGGCTGTGTTCAGAGTTGCTGTTGGCCAATATAAGATTTTAATGGTTAAACACTGCCTTTGTCCGTGGGGACAGGAATGAACTCCTTAACTCAAGAGGGTAATTAATTTTCCTGACAAGCTCTCTGAGTGCTCAGTTGAGATTTTAGCCCTCCCATGGATGGGATCTGGCAGTTTGCATTTGCCTTCTCCCACCTCCCCCTGCAAACCCAGGACTTGCTGAGTCGCGCTGAACAAATCCCCGGAACACCCCGGAATGAGATTGGGCTTTAATGTGTAATAAAAACTTTGGAAATGACTTCTTCAAACGATTCCAGAGGTTGGAAACGCATCTATAAATATCCACTTTATGCATAACGTCCCCAAATCTTATTGGAAAAGGTAATTTATTCCAAAACCTGTCATTAAGCTCTGGAGTCAAGGAAATTGCAGGATGGTTTTGATGTGGCAAAGTTTGCAGCTGGAAGCAGTGGGAGAGAGGGAAGCCCTGGACAGGAATGGCTGTGTTGGTGCTTTGTGCCTCCTCTGCTCCCTGGATGCCTTTGGAATTTCATGGTTTTCGTTTTTCCTGCAATAAATCCTTAATCACAGCTTAGCTGGTGAGTCCTCTGCAGATCAATCCCTCTGTGAAACCACCCACCCAATAGGCCTACAGCCCTCAGGTGTGTCCAAGGTTCTTTTGGGCTGAATAATTCTGAGTTTTCAGGTTTTTTGGTATAGTTCCCCTTGAGCCAAATTAATTTGCTGATGAACAAATTTATGTGAAAATTGAGACGGAGAAATCTGAAAGTTTTGTTTCTAGTTCTGTTTTAACTTCTAGGGAATTCCTTACATTCTGTGTGCCCAGTGGAGCTGGGCTGGGAGAGTTGGGAATGCTCACCTGGAGAAGGGAAAGCTCCAGGGAGAGCTCAGAGCCCCTTGCAGGGCCTGAAGGAGCTCCAGGGGAGCTGGAGAGGGACTGGAGTGAGAAGGAAGAATAGCTGTGAGATGAAGGAGGGCAGGGATGGATGGGATATTGGGAAGGAATTCCTGGCTGTGAGGGTGGGGAGGGGCTGGGATGGAATTCCCAGAGCAGCTGTGGCTGCCCCTGGATCCCTGGAAGTGCCCAAGGCCAGGCTGGAGCAGCCTGGGACAGTGGGAGGTGTCCCTGCCCATGGCAGGGGTGGCACTGGGTGGGTCCTTCCCAACCCAGACCATTCCAGGGATCCGTGATTCCAAGTGCAGCTGAAGGAACGCAATGCCAGAGCCACAGATTTGATCAGGAACATTTTCTTCAGAACTCCTTGAATGAAATTCTGTTCTGAGGGCGGCTGGGATGTGCTGGGTGAGGCAAGCGAGGGTGGAGTTAATTATCCCCACGTGCTGTTCCTCAATGTCAGCCCTGTGCCCCTGGCACAGAGGGCATGTGAGGATCGGGCTGGGAATGGCTTTTTGGGATTTGCCAGGTGAGTTTTAACAGTCTTTTAGCGCAGCAAATGTCAGTGACAGGGATCAAACCGTGACTGTGGTAAAGTAAATACGGGCGAGAAATGTGTGACTTCTCCCCTCAGGTGCTGCCCTCCGGGAGCTCGGATTTATCGACACTTTCCATTCCCTTCGCTGCCTCCCCCACACCCTGCTCAGGAACTCTGCACTCATCAGAGCAAAGTGACTCAGGTTCATTTAGTATTAATTTCAATATTAAAATCACCATTTCACTGCCTGGCACACTTTCCATATGGAGACAACAATCCTTGCTTTTCCTTATTCCTCTTCTGTCCCTTTTTATTCTACACTTGTGGCTCTTTAATCTTCGATTTTTAAGGAAATAAATCGCATATGACAATCCGTGTGTGCTGAATTTGGAAGGAAGGAGCTCCATTTTCAGTGAGGGACTCAAGAATTTATAATCCCCGAATCCCAGAATAATTTGGGTTGGGGGAAACCTTCCCACCCATCTCATTCCAACCCATGCCATGGGCAGGGACACCTTGGTTCAGAGCCCCACCTAGTAAGTTTAACTTTAAACTAAGCGATAAAATCCGATTATTTTGAAAGCAGAGCTGAGCTTTGGGGGTGGGCAGGATGAGCTCCAAGGAAGCTCTGAAGCTCAAGGAAGCTCTCATCATCAAAGGATGATGCCCTGTGCTCCAAGGAAGGGGATCTGGGAGCTCACTGTGCCTTTAGTAACATGTGAGTGGTCCCAGCCGAGCTGCTGTGAGCACACGGAGCTGACTGCAGGGAATTTTGCACCACGGGACTGCCAGGAGCTGCTGGGTGGAGGGTTGGGAGTGCTGGGGTCGTTGAACTCCCTTGTAGAAAAGATGCAGCCCTATTTTGAGGGTCTGGTCTACAAATCACTCCATGTTCATAGATTGATGATCAGAAGGCTTTATTTATAGATAGATAAGTAGATAGATATTAATAAAAAGATGATTGAGAGAGAGAGAGATCAGCAGCTTCTACCAGCAGGTGCTGGAGCTGCAATCCTCATCCTGTCTCTCCCGTCTGTGTCTGTCCAGCACCAGAATGGAATGCACAACAAGAACAGAGAGGAAACCTTTGATTGGTCAGGCAAACACCTTACCATAAACATTTCTCATATTTACATTCTTTTTCCTGGGAACTCCGAGAGTTCCCTTTAGAAATGGACTTAACTATTTAGAATTGAAGACAGGTTAGAAAGAAATTGCTTTTTCCGGCTTGTCTCTGAGATTTCTCAAAAACCCACTGCCAAGTCATGGCCACACTCCCTACTCTGGGATTCCACTGCTGTCACTGCTGTGAATGGTGGCCATACCAGGGATCATGGAATCCTGGAATGGTTTGGGCTGGATGGGACCCCAAAGCCCATCCAGTGCCACCCCTGCCATGGGCAGGGACACCTCCCACTGTCCCAGGCTGCTCCAGCCTGGCCTTGGGCACTTCCAGGGATCCAGAGGCAGCCACAGCTCCTCTGGACAAATGCCACATTCCTGTGGGTTGAGGGGGTGCTGGAATTCTAACAAAAGCAGATTTAGCCAAAGAGAATTAATTCCCAGTGATATTAATTGATAATTTTTCCCTCTCAGTGAGGCTTTGGAGCACGGGGTACAACCTCACACTGTTGGCTGGAGGTTCAGTTTCAGTCAGATCCTGTTGTGGTGCCTCTCTCAGGTCATCCAGGATGGTTCTTGGAATTGCAGTGAATGAAATGAGGTGGAGAGTGGATTTTCTTGTCCTGCAGATGGATTCTGACCATGTGAAGCAAATGGTGAATAGATCTTTATATGAACTCCAGATCTCTGCCCGTCTCACAGAGACACTTTGCCACTTTTCAGGGAGGAAAAACATAATTTATAATTAACCAGCCAGTGTGGACACCTGCTGTAATTCCACATCCCTTAGGAGAAAAGTTCTGTCTGTAGTTTACTGTTGTTCAGGCAGATAAATCAGTATAAATTGCCTAGATTTACATGGGATTTGTGGATATCAGGGTGTTATGTACATGCTGGTGTTCTCAGTTTCCGTGCTCTGCATTCCTGAAAACAGGAAAATTTTTTTGTCTATAAGGGTTGAGACAAGTCCAGAGCTGTTCTGCTGAAAGTAGCAGGTGTTGTCTTGGTCTCCCGTTAGAGGCAGATTAAATTTGAAACATTGGAACTTCCCTAGGAGAGAAATTCCATTTTCTGGGGGCAGCTCTTGCACTGGCTGGGATGTACTTCCACGGATGGGATGTGCTTCCATGGCTGGGATGTGCTTCCATGGATGGGATGTACTTCCATGGCTAGGATATATCTCCACGGCTGGGATGTGCTTCCATGGAAGGGATGTATCTCCATGGCTGGGATGTGCTTCCATGGCTGGGATGTGCTTCCATGCATTCCCGGGACTGGTTTTGCCTCCTGACTCACATTTGTGTCTGGAATGTCGCTGCTCTGGGTTGAGGAATCAGCTCCGATGTGTCCATGTCACATCCACAGATCCTGATGGCAAATGGAGGGTGACAAATGGAGCTAAAGGAGAGGGGCAGGGGTTTTGCTGGCAGTGCTGAGCTGGATTCCTGGAAATGATGGATGGAAACACATTTCACTGCAGGAAGGCTTCACTCCACCACGCTGCTGACTCAGAGTGCTCTGTTACAAAGTGAGGCCAACAACAATCAGCTTATTCATAAGTTAAATATTCTCTGGAGCCATAAATCTCTGCAGGTAAAAGCACCCAGGTTCCTCACACAAGACAGGTTTGAAATTCTTCCTGGCACCAGTGGATGGGGTTTGATTGAAAGGTCACTTGTCAGGATTGGGGGTTGCTCTGAAATGGGCAGGTGTTTTATCACAGAGATTTTCTGTGCACTCCTGATTTACATCGAGAGGGAAAGTGGGAATGGGCAGGCTGGGAGAGAGGCAGCTGGGGAGGAGAATAAAAACAAAGCGTTGAAGGAATTGGACAGGAAAGAGCCAGAGGATGGCGCAGTGTTCAGGAAGCTGTGTCAACTCTGTTAAATTCTGAGTTAAACTCAATTCTGTTCCCTCTGTCAGCTCAGGCCTTGGTGCTCAGGGAGCCAGAGGAAAATCCAGGAGGGAGACCAAGGTTCAGTCCTGTCCTGAACCCAGCCTCCAGCACCCTGTCCTTCAGGGACAGCTCTGGAGCTCCACCACCCCCTGGAGCTCCACCAGCCTCTGGAGCTCCACCAGCCTCTGGAGCTCCACCACCCCTTGGAGCTCCCCTACCCTCTGGAGCTCCACCCCCCCCTGGAGCTCCACTACCCTCTGGAGCTCCACCAGCCTCTGGAGCTCCACCACCCCCCGGAACTCCACCACCCCTTGGAGCTCCCCTACCCTCTGGAGCTCCACCACCCCCTGGAGCTCCACCAGCCTCTGGAGCTCCACCACCCCCGGGAGCTCCACCAGCCTCTGGAGCTCCACTACCCTCTGGAGCTCCACCACCCCCTGGAACTCCACCACCCTCTGGAGCTCCACCAGCCTCTGGAGCTCCACTACCCTCTGGAGCTCCACCACCCCCTGGAACTCCACCACCCTCTGGAGCTCCACCAGCCTCTGGAGCTCCACTACCCTCTGGAGCTCCACCACCCCCTGGAACTCCACCACCCTCTGGAGCTCCACCAGCCTCTGGAGCTCCACTACCCTCTGGAGCTCCACCACCCCCTGGAACTCCACCACCCTCTGGAGCTCCACCAGCCTCTGGAGCTCCACTACCCTCTGGAGCTCCACCACCCCCTGGAACTCCACCACCCTCTGGAGCTCCACCAGCCTCTGGAGCTCCACTACCCTCTGGAGCTCCACCACCCCCTGGAACTCCACCACCCTCTGGAGCTCCACCAGCCTCTGGAGCTCCACTACCCTCTGGAGCTCCACCACCCCCTGGAACTCCACCACCATCTGGAGCTCCACCAGCCTCTGGAGCTCCACTACCCTCTGGAGCTCCACCACCCCCTGGAACTCCACCACCCTCTGGAGCTCCACCAGCCTCTGGAGCTCCACTACCCTCTGGAGCTCCACCACCCCCCGGAACTCCACCAGCCTCTGGAGCTCCACCAGCCTCGGGAGGTTCCAGCTGTGTCCCCCTCATTAGCAGGGGGATCTCCTGGAACCTCGACACCCAGCAGCCTTTCAGGGGCACATTCCCCACGTCTGTTGCTCCCATGCCCCTTTACCAGGAATCTCTGCTCCCCGTGTGCTCCCCAAACCCTGGCGTGCAAATCTCCTCTGCAGTGTGCATCGATGAGCCCTGCTGCTCCCACATTCCCCATTCCCAGCCACTCCTGAGGTTTTCCTCAGCACACAACAGCAGCAGAACCATCTTCCCTACCAGTATCTCCAGTTCTTCTCCATAAATCCTCCAAAATATTCCCACTTCTGCGGATTGTTACTATTCCCCAGTGGCAGATTCCCACTGCGGAGTTTTTAATGTAAAGAATGGGATGATTAAATATTTGACAAGTGCATTCAGCACTGAAATACTAATAAATTGCATTATCTCTGGGGGCAGAGGGTTATTTTTTTGTCATTTTAGCAGCAGAATAATGATGCTTTTGGAAAGTTACGGTTTTGCTGCCTGTAAGAGCAAGCAAGTCCTCCTTTCTTTTCAATAAGATTTTAATATAATTTGCAACCATTGTTAACTTGTCATATTCTTCCCTCCCCCCTAAAAAAACCCCAGTCCTTTAAAATCTCAGTGTCTCCATATGAGCCTTGTGCTTTTAAAACTTGATTTTCTGTCATTGAGCAGAGGCAAATTCCAGATTCATTATGGCAATAATGAGAAATCTTTGAATTGATACTGAAGGAATCTCTGGTCCCACTCTTTAGTTTCTGACAGGAATCAGCTGATTTTTGAGTTCAAAACGTAAATGTCCTTTCTCACCCCACCTCTGTCAGGTGTCAGGTTGGTTTGTGTGTCCTGGCCAGGGTTTTGGTGCTCCAGCTCTGAGCTCCAGGTGTGCAAGGCAGGACACAGCCCCGTGCTGGGCACACCTGGGGGCTCTGCAGGCTCCTTGTGATCCCAGCAGGGACACATCCATCACATCCATTCCCATTCTGGAGCAGCTTCCAGGGATTTCTGCAGGGCCTGGATCAGCCTCTGTCCACACCTCTGTCCCCATAATGATAAATGCAGCCCCTGGAGCAAATCGAGGGAGGCTTCCCTTACACTGGCTGAGTAGTTAATTTGAAATTTCGAAATTTAAGTTGCGATTCCTTTGTCTTTTTGCAGCGTTTTGAAGTGGAGGAGGAACTTCCCAGGCAGGAATTCGGCCCTGCTGGTTATTCCAGTTTCCAGGCCGAGGAACATTCCCAGGAGCAGGAAATCTTTGGATGATTTAGGAACTTGGTCTCTCCTGCAAGTGCCTCCACCTCGTAGATTTTCCCTTGGCTAATCAGTTTGGGATGGGGAGGCAATATTTAAACAAGCAGAAAATCATTAGATGATTTACAAAACACTGGAACCCCACGATGAGACCGTGAGGCTTCTTTTGGAGTAGAAAATGATTTAATTATTCCTCGCCCTTCCAAACATTCGTCTTGGTAAAAATTAAAATGATTTTGCCAGGCAGAAAATTGGTCCTCATGTTAATATTTGCTGTAAATGAACAAATGGCAGAGCATCAGTGGGTTCCTCTGCTGGACTGAAAAAAAATGAAATATATTCTGGGGTCTCTTTAATGCACAGCAGTTTTTCAGGGCTAATCAGGACATTCTCTAAGCCTGCTTGAGCTTTATATTTTAATTTAAGCATGGCTGTGTCTGTGTCTGGTGGAATTACTCTCCCTTTCCTTCCTCTTTTGGAATTCTTGTTGTAATGTTTGCATCAGTGTCGGGGAGGTGTTGCCACGGTGGTTTATGTCACCAGACAGGTGACACTTTGTGCTGCTCCCTGTTTTCCGTGGCACCTGGGCACCAGGATGGCTTTTCCTGGCTGTCTTCCTGGGATTCGGTGCTACTTTGGTGCCACAGGGATGTGAAATCAGTGCTCCTTTGCCAGCAACTTGTCCTCAGAAACAAGAGAGAGCAATAACAAACCTCCAGCTCCCTACAAACCAAACGGCAGGTGGTTGTGCATGAAGGATTAATGAGGTTTGCGTTCTTTTTTAATGATAAATTGCCTAAAATTCAGTGGGATCTGATCAGAATCTGATCAGCCATTTCTCCTCTAAACCTGTGGGACTCCACTTTGCTGCCAGCAATGGGACAGAGAACAAGCAGGAATGCGCAGCATTCCCTAAGGTCAGAATTTGTCTGGCAGGGGCCGAAATAAATAATTAGAAACCTTTTCCATGCCGTTGTGTTTCCGTTTTCCCTTGTTCGCTCGGTGGCCCCGAGTTCAGGCTGAGGACAGCGGGATAATCAGCTGGCTCGCAGATTCCTTCATGGGTGTTCTCAAAGCCAGCAGGAGCCCTCAGATAATCCACTTTGGGCTCCTCTCCCCTGAAACGTTTCCCTTGTTAACCCTGGTGGGAGCCCTGAGCTCCTCCCCGAGCCGCTTCCGACTTCTCACAGCCCAGGATCCAACCGGTTATTCCTTGTTTTTTCCAAAAGGAGATAAAACACGGGATAAAGGTTAAATTAGGGACACTCCACCAAAACCAAAGTGTCCACGGAGCGTTTCTGTGGGAATCTTCCCCCTCCCACCCGGGGGAGGAGGTTCCCAGCTGCCTGCGCTGCTCTAATCCCCCCATTCCGCGTAATCCCCGGGAATGTTCAGTGCCGGAACCGCTCTGACCTCGGCTCTGAGTCCCTCTGGAACGTGACAGACCCCGAGCATCCAGAGGGGAGAGCAGGGAGGGAGGGGAGGCAAGCAGGATTAAAGTGGGTGGTCCCATATGGCCTCCAGACCCCCGGCTGGAATCCCCTTAAGGAGATCCAACTGCTCCGGCAGGAACGGGAGAAGGATTAAAACGATTTCTGCTCCTTTTGAGCCTGTTGCTACTGAAAATGTTATGATGTAATACAAATAAATGTATTTGTGCTGCAGTGAAATCTGCTAAACTCGAATTTTCAGGCTGAATCTAATGGTGCTCAAAGGAAAAGATGGAGACGAACCCTTCCCATGGAAAAGGGAGGGAAATTTTAACCTTTGCAAGACATCCAGATATAAACCAGGAATTTAAACTGCAACACTTACCCAGCTGCAATTCACATTCCTGGTTTAATGTCCCTGGAAGTGCTGGAAGGGCTTGGAGCAAGCAGGGGCAGTGGGAGGTGATAGTGGGATGGGGGTCGGGGGGTGGCACTGGATGGGATTTAAGGTCGCTTCCAGCTGAACCATTCCAGGATTCTGTGATTCCGTCGGGGGGAAGCGTGGCTCAGTTCCAGGCTGGGGTCAGAGGGATAAATCCACTCGGAGCTGAAGCACAGAGTGCTTCAGAACCACCTGCACACGTTGCTGTCAGCTCCAGTTCTCTTTGTTTCCAGCCCTTAGGTGCAATCACTCTGGTTTTTAATCAGGGCACAGCATTTGCCTAATTACAGGGCTGATAGATAACAATGACATTAATTAAACTTAACCAACACAGGGATTTAATGAGAATTCCACACCTGTCCTTCACTGTTCATCTCACTGGACACTGCACAGCCAAATGTCGGGGAAGTTTTCCTTTGTATTCCCAAATCCTTCATTTGCTGGGATACCCTCAGACTTTCGCCCACACGGCCCCAGGCAGAGGGGGCTTGAGCTGTGCTTGAATGAGGGGAAAAATTGGGGTTTTTTAGATTTAAACTTTATTTGTACTCCCTGATTACGCTGCTGGATCAGCTCAGGCTCTTCAGGAACCTTTTAAATGCTTTTCCATAGCCACACACCCCATCCCACAGGGAATCTCCTCAGCTCGGCAGGTCCTGGGGACACCCCTGTAATAATAATTTAATTCTGAGATTAGCAGGAGTTAAGAACTAGGAAATGGAGAATCCTCTTGTATCCAAATGGGGGATATGGGCAGCCCCACACTTGCTGTATTTTCTGTTCGGGTTTATTGGAATGTAAAGAGACACAGGATTTATATTTATGTTTATGTTTAATATTAATATCTGTATCTAATCTATTTTATATAATGATGTAAATTTTATATAATTATATCTATTTCTATATGTATAAAAGACAAACATTACATGGATTTCAAGCCATGAGTTTCCCAGGAAGTGGGAGTATAAACCCACTGCCCAAACCTCCCAAACCCCTGAGGCCTGCCCTGTTTTCCAGCATTAAACCCATCACAAACCCAGAGATTCCTGCTGCTGGCAAATCCAAATCCATTCCCCTGCAGACACAACATCCCCTCACAGCCTCCCTAAAAACTGGTAATGCATTAAAAGTTTTTACCTCATGAGCAGGGGGTTACACAAAGCTACTCTGGGCATCCTCCACCAAGCTTTGATTTGTCACACGAGTTCTGTCACCAGAGCTGTGTTTGCAGGGGAAAATCCAAGTTTTCCTCCATAAAATGATTTCCTTTTATGACCGAGTGACCCGCCTGGTGGATGCTGGAAGGGCTGTGGATGTGAGACTTCAGCAAGGCCTCTGGCACCATCTCGCACAGTAAAGGCCTAGAAAAGCTGCAGCCCACGGCTTGGGCAGGTTCCCTCCCCTCTGGGTGAAGAACTGGCTGGAGGCTGGGCCCGGAGAGGGATGGGTGCTGNCCATAGCCACACACCCCATCCCACAGGGAATCTCCTCAGCTCGGCAGGTCCTGGGGACACCCCTGTAATAATAATTTAATTCTGAGATTAGCAGGAGTTAAGAACTAGGAAATGGAGAATCCTCTTGTATCCAAATGGGGGATATGGGCAGCCCCACACTTGCTGTATTTTCTGTTCGGGTTTATTGGAATGTAAAGAGACACAGGATTTATATTTATATTTATGTTTATGTTTAATATTAATATCTGTATCTAATCTATTTTATATAATGATGTAAATTTTATATAATTATATCTATTTCTATATGTATAAAAGACAAACATTACATGGATTTCAAGCCATGAGTTTCCCAGGAAGTGGGAGTATAAACCCACTGCCCAAACCTCCCAAACCCCTGAGGCCTGCCCTGTTTTCCAGCATTAAACCCATCACAAACCCAGAGATTCCTGCTGCTGGCAAATCCAAATCCATTCCCCTGCAGACACAACATCCCCTCACAGCCTCCCTAAAAACTGGTAATGCATTAAAAGTTTTTACCTCATGAGCAGGGGGTTACACAAAGCTACTCTGGGCATCCTCCACCAAGCTTTGATTTGTCACACGAGTTCTGTCACCAGAGCTGTGTTTGCAGGGGAAAATCCAAGTTTTCCTCCATAAAATGATTTCCTTTTATGACCGAGTGACCCGCCTGGTGGATGCTGGAAGGGCTGTGGATGTGAGACTTCAGCAAGGCCTCTGGCACCATCTCGCACAGTAAAGGCCTAGAAAAGCTGCAGCCCACGGCTTGGGCAGGTTCCCTCCCCTCTGGGTGAAGAACTGGCTGGAGGCTGGGCCCGGAGAGGGATGGGTGCTGCGTCCAGCTGGTGGCCGGCCTTGGGTGCTGTCCCCCAGGGGTCTGTGCTGCTGTTCAATATCTTCACTGACGATCTGAGTGAGGGATTGAGTCCAGCATCAGTAAATCTGCAGATGACACCAAGCTGGGTGTGAGTGTGGATCTGTGGGAGGGTAGCAGGGCTCTGCAGAGGGGCCTGGACAGGATGGATCTAGGGGCCGAGTCCAGCAATGTGAGGTTTAACAAGACCAAGAGCTGGGTCTGCACTTTGGCCATGTGAGGTTTAACAAGACCAAGAGCTTGGTCCTGCACTTTGGCCATGTGAGGTTTAACAAGACCAAGAGCTTGGTCCTGCACTTTGGCCATGTGAGGTTTAACAAGACCAAGAGCTTGGTCCTGCACTTTGGCCATGTGAGGTTTAACAAGACCAAGAGCTTGGTCCTGCACTTTGGCCATGTGAGGTTTAACAAGACCAAGAGCTTGGTCCTGCACTTTGGCCATGTGAGGTTTAACAAGACCAAGAGCTTGGTCCTGCACTTTGGCCATGTGAGGTTTAACAAGACCAAGAGCTTGGTCCTGCACTTTGGCCATGTGAGGTTTAACAAGACCAAGAGCTTGGTCCTGCACTTTGGCCATGTGAGGTTTAACAAGACCAAGAGCTTGGTCCTGCACTTTGGCCATGTGAGGTTTAACAAGACCAAGAGCTTGGTCCTGCACTTTGGCCATGTGAGGTTTAACAAGACCAAGAGCTTGGTCCTGCACTTTGGCCATGTGAGGTTTAACAAGACCAAGAGCTTGGTCCTGCACTTTGGCCATGTGAGGTTTAACAAGACCAAGAGCTTGGTCCTGCACTTTGGCCATGTGAGGTTTAACAAGACCAAGAGCTTGGTCCTGCACTTTGGCCACAACAACCCCTGCAGTGCCACAGGCTGGGGACAGAGTGGCTGGACAGTGGCCAGGCAGAAAGGGACCTGGGGGCACTGATGGACAGCAGGCTGGACATGAGCCAGCAGTGTGCCCAGCTGGCCAAGAATGCCAATGGCACCTGGCCTGGGTCAGGAATGGTGTGGCCAGCAGCACCAGGGCAGGGATTCTTCCCCTGTACTCGGCACTGGGGAGGCTGAACCTCGAGTGCTGTGTCCAGTTCTGGCCTCCTCAGTTTAGAAGGGACGTGGAGATGCTCGAATGTGTCCAGAGAGGGGCAACAAGGCTGGTGAAGGGCCTGGAACCCAAGCCCTGTGAGGCTGAGGGAGCTGGGGCTGTTTAGCCTGGACAAAAGGAGGCTCAGGGGAGACCTCATGGCTCTCTACACCCCTCTGAAAGGTGGTCCTAGCCAGGGGGGTCAGGCTCTGCTCCCAGGCAACAGCGGCAGGACGAGAGGACACAGCCTTGAGCTGCGCCAGGGGAGTTCAGGTTGAACATCAGGAAAAAATCCTTCACTAAAGAGTGGTGGGGCTCCAGAATCGTCTGCCCAGGGAGGGGTGGAGTCACCATCCCTGGAGGGGTTTAACAAAGCCTGGACGTGGCCCTCAGGGCTGTGGTTCAGTTGGTGAGGAGGTGTTGGGTCGTGGGTTGGACTTGATGGTCTCAAAGTTCTTTTCTAACGCAGTTCATCCCCTGATTCTGTGAAATCCCAGCTGTTCTCCTGGGACGGAGCTCATTTGTGGATCGCTGCAGTGATCGACATAAGGAATTGTTGCTGCTTAAGATAAAAGGTGTTGTCTTTAATAAAGATTTTACTCTAATAAATAGAGATTATATTTAATATAAAGACAAATTGGCAGCATTTGCCTTCCCCAGGGCTAATTTGTTGATCATTCCCAAATCCCTGAAATCAGGTGTTATTCCCACTTCAGGAACACCTCTGGCTGCAGGCAAAGGGCAAGAAAAGGAGGCAGGAGGAAGCAGCAGCTGCTGGACGCTGCTCCTCCACACCCAGGGAGATCCTCTAAGCAGACATTTGTAAAAACAACCACTGGAGCTGCTGCCTTCACCTTTAAAAGCAAAAATAGGGAGTCACCCCTGTCCTGGCTAAATAATGTGGAATTGCAGTGTTTGTAGTGAAAATGTGGGAAGAGGCACCCACCTTAACCCACCACCGAGAGCTCACACTGAAACAGGAAATATTCACAAACCCCTTAGAGGAAAAACATCTCAATTACAACAGAGATAGAAGTTCCCAGCCTCTTCTTTTTTAATTTCTGTCCTAATCATAAAACCATCTGTTAGCCAGGAATTCTCAGAATTATGATCTTAGCATCCCCTTCTTTGGGACTCTGGTTATTCACACATTTATTGGCAAAGTTTAAAACCAGAGAAACATCTCCCTTTGAAGTGTTCCTGGCCATTATAATTAATCCTCTAGCCAGGCCTGTTTGTGCTGCCTGCAAATTGTGCCCAGTGTTTGGAATTTGACCGATATTCCTATAAAATAATGGGAATGAATGAGTGTTTGGCTTCATTTTTTGCAAAGGTTAGGAACATCTTTTCCCCGTTGTTTTGGCCTATTGATGTTTAGCTCAGTAATAAATATAATCTTTGGTAGTGCCCCAAATGTTCCAGTTGATTCCCAACAAATTCAGGCCAAAGTTTGGGGTTTTTTTCCACAGTTGGGAATATTGAATTCCTAACATCAGAGTTGTTAATGGAAAAACTCTGTGTTGGTGATAGCAACATTGCTCACACACATCACAAATGTGTGATGTTTGCCCCTCAGATGATTAATTCCACAAACACACTCTGAGAGGTTTCTGTGGGATTTTTTTAAGGAAAACATTTGGATTTTGCTCCTAACTCCCATCTGCTTGCATATCCCGGAAAGATAAAGCAGAGTGCAATGGTGAGAGAAGGAATTTGGGTTCCCCCGGCTGTTTGCTCCGAGTTTCCTCCTCTGCAGGATTCGTGTCCTTAGGCTGCAACCAAACTCCCCTCCTGGCTGGTCTCGTGCAGACAATCCCACAGGAGTGACCCCATAACCCCACAGGTGTGACCCCATAACCCCACAGGTGTGACCCCATAACCCCACAGGTGTGACCCACCCAATCCCACAGGTGTTACCCCCACAATCCCACAGGTGTGACCCCATAACCCCACAGGTGTTACCCCCACAATCCCACAGGTGTGACCCCACAATCCCACAGGTGTTACCCACCCAATCCCACAGGTGTGACCCCACCCAGTCCCACAGATGTTACCCCCACAATCCCATCGGTGTTACCCCCACAATCCCATAGGTGTTACCCCCACAATCCCACAGGTGTGACCCCCACAATCCCACAGATGTGACCCCATAACCCCACAGGTGTGACCCCATAACCCCACAGGTGTGACCCTCACAATCCCACAGGTGTGACCCCATAACCCCACAGGTGTGACCCCCACAATCCCACAGGTGTTACCCACCCAATCCCACAGGTGTGACCCCACCCAGTCCCACAGGTGTGTCCACACAGGATGGATGCTTGTACAGAATGCATCGAAGTCCAGTTTTTTGGGAATTCCTGTAGTGTTTGAAGTCCAGTGGCCCTGCCAGCGTCCTGCTCTGCCCTTTTCCCGCTGCTCTGCCCCACAGCCCTGATGTTCTGTGCCACCAATGCTTGGGTTGGAAAAGAACTTAAATCCCATTCAGTGCCACCCCTGCCATGGGCAGGGACACCTCCCACTGTCCCAGGCTGCTCCAGCCTGGCCTTGGACACTTCCAGGGATCCAGAGGCAGCCACAGCTGCTCTGGGAATTCCATCCCAGCCCCTCACAGCCAGGAATTCCTTCCCAATATCCCATCCATCCCTGCCCTCTGGCAGTGGGAAGCCATTCCCTGTGTCCTGTCCCTCCATCCCTTGGCCCCAGTCCCTCTCCAGCTCTCCTGGAGCCCCTTTGGGCCCTGGAAGGGGCTCTGAGCTCTCCCTGGAGCTTTCCCTTCTCCAGGCTGGACAGTCCCAACTCCCTCAGCCACAAGTTTCCCTGTGCCTGGAGTTTCCTTCACCTCTGGATTGAGCAGTGACCCCTCTCTTCTCGGGGGTTCTGTTGATGCTCAGGATGACCTTGCCAGGACTTAAGGCAGCAGTAGGAATGGCTCCTCTGCCAGGGTTTTATTGGATCAAATCCTAAAGCTGCCCGCTGGGGAGTCAGAGCATTCCTGGGATGCTCAGGTGAGGTGTTCACTGCATTCCCATGGGATTGCTCGAGCAGGAGAGAGCCCTGCACTGAGCTGTGTGTGAGGGTTTGGGGTGAGCAGCTCACGGCTGAGAGGAGCAGTTCTGTCTCGCTGGGTGTTTTTTCTGTTACCACAGAGAACAATATTATTCGTTGCCCTGAAGACTCGGGGTGTGTGAATTGCTGCCTTTGTCTGCAGTGCAGGCTGGGGTGACACGTGGAGCTGACACCTCTTCCATGAGCCTGGGAATCAGGGAGCTGAACTAAATCAGAAATGGCAGATTTGAGATTGAGGACGGGAAGTGTCCTGACCCTGCAGGATTAAGCGCAGTGTGCTGGACTCTGAGGAGGTGCCATTTCTGAACTCCTTTTCTTACTTGAGAGTTTTATTCGGGTTTTGAGGTTTCTGTGGTGATCAGAGAGCACCACCCTGGCTCCTTGGAACTATTTGCCTGTCTTCTCCAATCCTATTATTTCCAGGCACCTTGACCTGAGCCTGACTGTTCTGCCCTCAGGCACCCCAGGCAGGTGATGATATGCCAGCAGCAAGGACTTGGGGAAGCAGAAAATCCAAATCTGAACCAGAGATGACTCCAAGGCCAGGCTGGAAGGGGCTGGGAGCAACCTGGGCTGGTGCAAAATGTCCCTGCCCATGGCAGGGGTGGGACTGGGTGGGATTTAAGGTCCCTTCCAACCCAAAGCATTCCATGTTTCCAGTGACAAGGTTGGGAGAGCAGTTGAGTGTTGGTGATTTTCCCTTTTTTTTCCATTTCTCTGGGTGTGAGCTCCGGAGCAGCCATCCCGTGGGGATGAATTCCACGTGTCCATGTCCTTCCCGAAGTTCCTGGTTGTTTATTTTGTTCCCTTGTCAGAACGATCACAGCGAGTGCCTCTGCCGGGGCTCTGACAGCGACGGCAGCACTGATAACAGACTATTTTAAGCTGCTCCTAACAAGAGCCTGTGAAACTGCAAGGTTGTGTGAAAGAGAGCGAGGGAGCCTCACGGAGCTGTGCAGTGAATTATTAACTGCTGCTCCTGGCCCAACATGACAAATAAAATTCTATTGCACAAAGATGCTCCGTGTGTCAGGCATCGATCTGGGGAGATGTCGAACAAATGGCTCCTGGAGAAGCTCAAATCTTTCTTAATTTGTCTGCCTGATCAGTGAACTTGAATGGAGGAGGAGCCACCAAACACAATTAGCATTTTCCTTCTGTCATTAGCTGTGCTTTCTTAGTACAAGACTTGTAAGCCCTGCTGATATAAATGGATAAAGCAGACACATGCAAATTTCAGATATATTTATTTCAGTTCCCTGATCACATCACCGAAGCACCATGAATCTGCTCCAGACGTGCAGAACAGATCCTCCTCTCCGTGCTGGTGGGGTTTAGCTCGTGTGGGGCTTTGTTTGGGTTGACACTGAGCTCTCTCTCCCTGGCACTGCAGTGACTCCCTCGTTGTTCGCCTGGCAAACGCTCCTTGTTTGTGTCCACTCACAGCAATTAGTCAGGATGATCTGGATGGGAAAGGGAGAGCAATTGGAAGCTGTAGGAGCTGAGTTTTAATTCTGCAAGGTTTGAGCCCTGGCTGGGGATCAGAATCCAGAGAGAGGGAAGAGGAGGGACCAGGTGAGGCAGAAAGCTTTGCTGCTCCCTGGGGTGAGCAGGGACTCCCAAGGATCCAGCTGCCTCCAGGAATATCCTCTGGCCATGGCTAAGATGAGCAATGGATGTTCATTCCTGCTGTGGGTTGGCTCCTGGGGTCCTGAGGTTTTTGGCAGCACCTTTAATTAGTTACAGTAATTATAGTTACAGTATTTATAGGTATAGCATTTATCCTGCGTATGTTTATTTATTTAGAATCCCCAAAGGGTTTAGGTCGGAAGGGACCCCAAAGCCCACCCAGTGCCGTCCCTGCCCCTGGCACTGTCCCAGGGCGCTCCAAGCCCCATCCAGCCTGGCCTGGGGAAGCTTTGATGCCCTTGGCAGCTTTTAACCCTTTAATGTGACAAAACATGTTTACAAACAGGGTATAACCCCACTTTTCCCTGGACACAGCTCTGTCACCTGCACTGCTCCTGATGCCACAGCCTGTCAGGCCTGGAAGACTCTTTGGAGCAGCCACACAAAGGAAATCTTCAGAAACATTAAATCTGGAGGCATTTAATCCCCCAGAGGCACGAGGCATCTCCCCATCAATGCTCCGCGTGCAGACAGCCCCGGAGTTTCTCTCTCCAGACACGGGGAGGCACAGGGATTTTTCACACTCGTTTGGGAGATGAGAGGCTGGGAGAAGGAGGAAGATTAATTGCTTTACAGGGAACAGTGCAGTCCTTGAGTGTGCAGTGGTAGGGCGCGCTGGGATCGGCGGTAAAGGCTGGCACTCCATCACCGTCACAGCCCATTGTTGTGCCTCTCCTGTGCTCACGGGGAGAGAAACGCAGCTCCTGCCTCTGGAGCATCTGCATTGTTCGTAAGGAGTGGAATGAATTAAAAGCAGAGCGTGCCTTTGGCTTTTCATGTTTACGCTGTCACAGATTTCTTAATTATGGTGACTTGAAATCTGTTTTAAACTTCATTCTCCTCTGCGTTAGAGTTTCAGGATGGAACTACAGGGCTTTAGGTACTGGCGTGGCATTGACAGTTTTTATATTCATTATCCTGAATTTCTGCTGTGATCTAATGGACAGACAGGGATTTGTGGGGGGAGGATAAAAGATAATATTTTCAGTTGTGACTTATAGCCAAATTTGTAAACACTGAAGGATCTTGTGCTGAACAAGATGGGTATAAAATTGATTTCTACTGCAGATCCACTGTTAGAGACCTGAGCTGCTCAGGATGGAGATGCAGCCTGGACGTGCCAGGGCAGTTGGCAGAAGGGATGCAGTGCCAGGAGAGGGACCAGGAGTGGGGCTGGGAACTCCAGGGACAGCTCCATGTGATCAGTGGCATCACCACATTGTCCCCAGGAGTTCCTGGGCCCTGAGGGCCTCACAGCACGGGCAGGGAGCTTATTGCTGAGGGCAGGACAGTGGGACCAAGGCTCAGGGGATTTGGGGTCCCAGGAGCCATAAACTGACAGGAAATGGTCTGGGAAGTGCCTGAAAAGTTGATCACAGGCACTGGCAGGAGCTAAAGCCAAGCGAGTCCTTCCAGCAGCTCCATCTGATTTCAGGAGCTCCTGGGCCATCACTCAGGGCAGTGCTCACACACATTCTGCTCAGAGCAGCACTTCACTGGATTTTCCTTAATTTGCTGCAGTGCTTTCCCCTGCTCTGCTTTATTCCCTGCTCTGGAATGGCCCATCCAGGGAATGTTTTTTCCCAGGCAAAATCAGCACCTGGAGAAGAGCGCCGTGACCTCTGCGTGCCCAGAAATGTGATTATCGTGGGCCTCAGAGGAGCTGCCAGGCTCTGCACATGGGATTGAGAGGGGGAAAAGCCCTGTGAGCCATTTCCCGGCAGGTTTCACGGCAGCCTGTGCTGGGGACATGCCCTGCTCACGGCTCTGCGGGCAGTGCTGATCACTCCTCTCCCTTGGAGCAAACCAGTTGTACCTTCCTCACTCCTGGGCCTCGAGGTTTCTGAGGGAAGGTGTGTGAGCTCTGCCATCCCTTTTCTGTCAGCTTTTCCTCCAGATAAGCTGCAAAACACTGCAACAGATGAGCAGAAATATCAGAGGAATGTGAAAAATTTACTGGTTTAGTCTTCCAGAAGTCCCAAAATGCTGAGGTGAAATCCATGAGCTCCCAAAAAATCACCCAAAATTCCTGACTGCTTCCTCCTTGGTTTTCTCTGCAAGCTGCTGGTCACATCCAGCAGCACTGGTGGCACGAAGATGGGAATCAAACCTCTGAGAATTGCAGCCCAGAGGGAATGGAGGGCCTTGGGCACCTCACACGGAGCCAGCAGTGGGAATTTGGGTGTCCCTCACTGGATGGGCAGGAAAGGGAGTTCCAGCTGAGCCTTTCCCCGCAATCAGGAGCTGTGGGATCGAGGTCAGGATTAGAGCTGGGTTCTGCTTCAGGCTCTTCCTTCCATGGACAGAGAAATCACGGGGATGGAGGGAAAGGAATTAAAAAACAAACACAGAGAGAAAAAAACCTACCAAAAACTAAGAGAAACTGCTGTTTAAAAAGTGTAAGAACTAGTAAAGCTGAAACGTGCTTAAACAACTTAACTTTTCCTAAGGAACAAAATGTTCCTCCCATAAGAAACAAACAGGAAGACCTGACTCAGCTTTAGGCTGGTCCCAGCTTTAGACCTGACTCAGCTTTAGACAGATCCCAGCTTTAGGCAGGTCCCAGCTTTAGACCTGACTCAGCCTTAGACAGGTCCCAGCTTTAGACTGGTCCCAGCTGTAGACCTGACTCAGCTTTAGGCAGGTCCCAGCTTTAGACCTGACTCAGCTTTAGACGGATCCCAGCTTTAGACCTGACTCAGCCTTAGACAGGTCCCAGCTTTAGACTGGTCCCAGCTGTAGACCTGACTCAGCTTTAGGCAGGTCCCAGCTTTAGACCTGACTCAGCCTTAGACAGGTCCCAGCTTTAGACCTGACTCAGCTTTAGACAGATCCCAGCTTTAGGCAGGTCCCAGCTTTAGACTGGTCCCAGCTGTAGACCTGACTCAGCTTTAGGCAGGTCCCAGCTTTAGACCTGACTCAGCTTTAGACTGGTCCCAGCTGTAGACCTGACTCAGCTTTAGGCAGGTCCCAGCTTTGCTCCAGTGCTAAAAATGAGAAATTTCAGTCTTCGTGGTTAAGCTCAGTCCTAACTGATCCTACAGCCCTTCCAAAGCTGCACTAGCTCCCAAAATCCCCACATCTGCCTAAAGGATCAGTTGAAGACATTGCAGTTCCTGCCCAAGTGAACTCCTGCTGAAGGCATCGAGCGTTGGTGCTTCCCAAAGATCCCTCCTTGCCCGCCTGTTTCCTGTCCATCTATCCGGGGTATTTATATTCATTGCTATTCCTGGCTGATTTTACATAATCTCACAGAGCCTTTTTATTTTCCTGTGAAAGGAGATTACTCTGGGTAGCAACAACTGACGCCAGCACAGATCAAATGCCTGAAAATAGTTCCCAGAAATGTCGGGAATGATGCTTGTAGGGAGCATGGAGGAAGTTCTTGTGCATTTACAACTGATCTGTAACTCTGGGTAATCTCTCCCAAAGCAGTTCTTGTTTAAGACTCTGTGATTTGGGATTGTTTTTCCAGATTTCCCATTGTTTTCAAATGCTGTGGGAACCTCACACTGGGAAAGGTCTTCGCAGAATATTTGAGAAATAGTTTGTGTGTGACACACCTGTGTAAGGAACAAGAAAGTATGTTTGAAGAGTAGAACTGTTAAATAAAAAGAGAATTTGGGTGGTTTCTTGCCTTCCTGAAGCTCAGAGTTCCACTGCTTAACCCAGACGTGTAAATTGTGTGCTCATTATTGAAAAGCCCAACCAGCAGCAAGGTGGCCTTCAGAACTGATGAATTATAAATCATCATAATTAGATGAAATGAGGGGAGGAAAGTGCTAGGTTTGAGTTCTGGACAAATGCAGCCCTGAAATTCACAGTATCAATTGAGTTCTCTGTGCTTTTCAAACCGTGGAATGGCTGGGCTGTCCTGCAGGGTCAAACCTGGAGGAATAAGCAGCATTACAGGTCCATAGGTACAGATATATTTATATTTATATTTATTTTTATTTTTTCATTGTCCAGGACAGGTTTCAGCCTCACTAAAACCAATGGAATTCTCTATTATTCCATTAACATCCCTGGGAAAATCGACACAGAATCGGATGGGAGTAAAGCATAAATCTGTCCAATCAAAAGGGATCCAACATGAGCACAAAAATGCACCTTCGATCAGGAAATTTCAGGGCTTGGTTGCAGGCGAATTCTGGGC
Organism: Vireo altiloquus; assembly: GCA_013396875.1. NCBI lineage: Eukaryota > Metazoa > Chordata > Aves > Passeriformes > Vireonidae > Vireo > Vireo altiloquus. The sequence goes on from VZRF01001704.1 coordinate 79,244, forward strand.
AGTAGAAGAACAGGAGTGAAGAGCTTCTAGGGTTGTATTTCATAGTGTTCATCCCAGTTTTTAGCTGGAAGCTGCTGGATGCTTTCCCTGCAGTTGAGGGGCAGAGAAAAAGGGACTTTGTGGGGCCTGCAGGGGAATTTTTTTCATTGCAGTGAGGCTTGGATTAATAAACTGCAGCCATGCCAGGAGGTGCTTCTGTCATGACAGGGGTTTGTGGCCTTGAGGGAATATTTATATGGGAAAATGCAAAGCATTTCTCATTTTGTAGGGTTTTCTTGGGTCTTTTTGGTCTTTTGTAGGTCGTCTTCTTTCTACAAGGCTTGAAATGAATGTGTGACCCCAGCGAGGTGGTTTATGGAGCAGTGATGGTCACTGGCACCCAGAGCTGGGCTGGAGTTGTTATTCTGCCCATATGCCACCCCAAGTTGATAATATGCGTTATGTAACCACCTCCACATTAACTTGGGGGAATATTTGTCTTGTAAAGAAGCAGCTCGTCCGTGGATGGCAGAAACAAATGTGTTTCCTCAATTTTCCATGTTCAAAAGGAAAAAAAAACCTAAAAAACCCACTCACCTCCCTCTGCCCAAGAGCTGAGATCAGATTTAATTTAGAGCAAATACTTGAACTTTAATTATGAGCATTCATCCAGGACATTGCAGAGTGGGTCCTAATAATTAGGAGAAAATAATTAAAAATTAATAAAGGAAATATGGAAGACATTGTAGGCACCTTTTTTCCCTATACAATTAATAAGTCTGCTCTGAATGACCTGAAAGAGGGGAATAATTATCTCAGCCAGGTAACTGTGAGTGAGTGAGGGAAAGGCTGTGGAGGTGTCTGCCTGGATTTTAGGAAAGGAATGATTTCCATTGCTCTCCTGGAGTGTGTCCAGGTGGGCAAGGAGGCAAAGAACACCTGGGTTGTGTCACCCCAGAGTGGCCACAGCACCAGGGCTCAGTTTTGGGCCCCTCACCCCGAAAAATGGAGGGGCTGGAGTATGAGGGCAGGGAACAGAGCTGGGGAAGGGTCTGGAGCCCCAAGAGTGGCTGAGGGAGCTGGGAAAGGAGCTCAGCCTGGAGAAAAGGGGGATCAGGGATGGGTTATGGGGTTGGAGAGTGTCTGGGGCTGGGAAATTCCTGAGGGAGCTGGGAAAGGAGCTCAGCCTGAAGAAAAGGGGGATCAGGGAGGACCTTGTGGCTCTGCACAACTCCCTGACAGGAGGGGGCAGCCGGGGGGGGTCAGGCTCTGCTGGCAGGGAACAGGGACAGGAGGAGAGGGAACAGCCTCAGGCTGGGCCAGGGGAGGTTTGGCTTGGAAATTGGGAAAAGTCCTTCCCAAAAAAAGGGCTGTCTAGCCCTGGCACAACTGCCCAGGGCAGGGTGATTGCCATCCCCGGGGGGATGTCACAGTGGATGTGGCACTCAGGGCCATGGGTGGCCTTGGCAGGGCTGGGGGAATGGTTGGACACAATGATCTTTTCCAGCCTAAACAGTTCCACGATTTCCTCAGCCTTTTGTCACTCCCCACTCTGTGTTTCAGCCTCCCTGTGCCTTCTTTTAGTCCTGCTCTCCTCATGTAAACAAGTTTGGACCAAACCAATGCTGACTTACAGCCGAGCACGTCCTGTCCATGGCATTGTTCCTTTCTGTGTCTCTTTGGTGCTCCCTTATAGTCAATATTTGGTTCTGAGGGAGCAGAGGCCTCCCCAAGGTTTTGGGGCAGGAGCCTGACCCAAACCCAAGAGAACTGAGCCCAGCTCTGGCTGCTGGTGTCAGGGACAGCTTTGTTAGACCGGACTGCAGCAGGAATTGAGCTCACTGGACTCAGAGAACTTTGCTCGTTTACAGTGAGATGTTGATGAGCTTCCTTGTCGTGACAATCTTGGCAATGATGGAGTGAGGGAGAGCCCTGGGATTAATCAGGAGAGGAGTTCATTCCCACTCCCTGGGAGATTTAGGGACACGAAACGTGGCTGGGGAGAGATTTCTGCTTTTTCTCACTCGAGGAGAACAGCAGAACAGCAAAGAACCGAATTCCAGGAGGAGCTGCAGGCTCTGCATCCTGAAAGGCTCTGTCCCTGGGGAGTCAGGACAGGGGGAGCTGGGTGTTTATTGAGGTGTTTATTGAGGTGTTTATTGAGGTGTTATTCAGGCTTTCCAGAGGAGCTGCAGCTGCCCCACCCCTGGAAATGTCCCAGGCCAGGCTGGACGGGGCTCAGAGCTCCTGGGACAGCAGGAGGTGTCGACAGGATGGGATTCAAGGGATTCTGTGATTCCATGATTAACCAGCATCCTGCTGCCACCCAGCCCCCGTTCTGGAGATCTCAAACCATTACACAACCATTGCCTGGCTCCGTGCACCCCTCAAATATTCCTTCAATTATTTTTGTTTCTGTTCTATCCTTACACCTGTTAAATGAACTCTGGGGTCAGAGGAGAGGATATTGGGTATGACTTTTTATCAGTTTCATGTTTTCATGTCCTAGAATGATCCTGTTTGATCCTTTTTCCAGATCAAATTATAATGAGCAGAAAAAGCTCCTTCACTGGGCAGTTTTACTTCTTTGGCCCTGTTTACTTTGCAACTTAGTGGCGATTTGTGCACCAGAAACTGAGGGTGGCTGGGAGTTGCTGAATTTGCTGGATTCCCATGGAATGAGGTAATTTCTGCAGGATTGTTGCTGTGGGATGTAAAGACTGAACACCTGTAGGAGGCTGTGGTGTGGAAGGCTGCACACATCAGGCTGGGACTAACAAACGAGTGCTCTGACAGCCCTGTTGCCACAACAGATGGGCTTGGAGGGCACAGCTGGATGGCACCAGCCGAGCTGTTGGTGTGATCCAGATGGAGAATTCCTGCAAGGAAACACCCACTGCACTCAGCAAACCCCAGATCACCTCAGCGATCCAGTCCGTGTCAAACACATCACTTCATTCCCTTCCTGGCTGGTGACTCCTCTTTATTTATTCAAAAGCCTGCAAAGCACATGGAATTCACTGCAGCAGTGATTCCAGAGGTTCCCAGTGCGCCGTGCCAAAACTCCAGATTGCAGGGATAATTATAGAGAATTATATTGTTTCAGGAGAGGGACGTCAAAGAGTTCTTAAAATGATCAATGATGACTTTTAAGATTAAACTCTGGCTCTTTCCATCATTTCTGTGAGACATTTTAAGGACATAATCTTTATCTTTCTGTCTGGTTTTACACCCCTGCAGTCAAGGTGTGACCTGGGGGTGGCCAAACCCTCCTGATGCTCAAGGCAGCTGTGACCTGGTGGCTCTTACAGGTGCTGAGAGTTACTCAAACTCCTCAGAGTTACTCAAATTACTCAAAGTTACTCAAATGAATCAAATTTTTCTTACTCGAGGTCACCCAAATTTTCCTTCTTTAGCAGAAGTGTCACCATCCCACCTGGTTCTTTGGGAGCTGATGCAAATCTTGGTGTTGTCCTTGGCTGGAGCCAAGCTGGAGCTCTCAGAACACAGTTGTGACCCAGCGCAAGATCACGAAAGTTTGGATTTCTAAAAATTCAATGAAAAATGGGATTTTCAATGCAGATTCTGCAGCTGTCACCACGCTGAGCCAATTCAGCCATATGAGCTGAATATGAGCCAATATGAGCCGATTCAGCCATAGCTGTTCTAATCCCGAATTTCCAACAGATCCAGAATTCAAGAGTTCAGTCCCCAAAACAATGTGACAACAATGACATCATCTTTACTTTGTCCATAAAACATAAAACCAAATGCAAAATGACTCCCTGTCCATGGCAGGGGTTGGATCCAGATGATTTAAGATTCTTTCCAACCCAAACCATTCTGGATTTTAATTCCAAAGCAAATCCTGTTCAGTGTGGAAAGTGAAGTCATTTTTCTGTGCCTCCCATCTGCTGTAGGGAACCACAGCAGAACCTCTTCTTCTCCCAGTTTTTGGTTGGGATATTGAATTAATTAAATTAATTAAATAGTTTATGTCATATACTGGTGAGAGGTAAAGTCTATTTTTATAAATATATAGGATATATTCTTCCAAATGGGATAGTTAGGCATGGGGAAAAAAAAAAAAAAAAACTGCTACAAAATTCCCTGAGCATTTTTCCTTTTATTTAGCAGAGCATGACCCTAAATCTGTTGTTTTTCATGGCAAATGAATCTGGATCCTCAGCAGCACCCCTGGGTGAGCACAAAGCTTTGTTGTTCTTGCTCCTGGTGTTCTGGGGGAGTTGCTGTTTGTTTTGATGTGGAAAATTCTGGCAAATTGTTTGCATCCCCAAGTGGGGGTGGGGTTTTTAAACACAATAAAAAGGAAATCTTTGCCACACAGCACCTTCAGCTGTGGAGCTGCCTGGAGATGAGTGTTGCTACTCCTAATTAATGTATTGAGAAACAACATGAAGTGGCTTGTCAGTGATTGTTCATTAAGTCACTGGCAAAAGCTTGGAATAAAATCAGGAGATGTTGAATTTGCATCCATTGCCCTTCCAGCAGCTCCTTCTGTTTGTTTATTTCTTTCTTTTTAAGGGGCTCTTCCAAGTATCTGTAAAAATCGGTTCCTTTGGGGCTTGGTGGCACTGACACTGTGGCACCTGAGGTAAAAACACAAAAATACAGCTGTGCATAAATATTTGCAGGTTTGGGGAGATCAGTCTGCCTCAGCCAGCAGTGGGGATCCAAGATTTGCTGTTCCTCGAGCTCTTCCCTTCGTTTCAAACTGGAGAAAACCCAGGCCTTGCTCCACTTCAGTCCCAGGCCAGGGAAAGGCTTTGGTTGAAAGGGAAAATCTCTTGGCAGATCAATATTTTTATGTGCCAACAGTGATTTCCTTAAAATAAACAGCTGTCCTTGTAACGTTTGCTAGGATTTTTTTGAGAAGCAAGTGGGATGGGATGAGCTGGGGTAGGAAACCTCCTGGCCTGTAAAACTGCTGGAGTTACCCCCTGGAATGTCTGTGCAGGGAAGTGATTCTGTAAAAGGGTTAGGAAATGGCTTAATAAGTGAGGAATCCTACAGATTCCTTGGAATATTGCCTATATTTGTACTTTACAGCTGCAAAGGTGGGACAAGGCCTGTCTTTGGGTGGCTGCAGCCTTGTGGGGTCTCTCCCACAGGGCTGGAGCTGGGAATTAGGGCTGGGTCGTTGTTGCTTTGCACCAGTGGAGGTTTTGTGGGTTGGATTTCTCCTTTCTCCAGGTTCTGGCAGAGCTCACAATCCTGAAGGAGCTGTTTGTTCACTGAACCCCTGGGATGCATCCCAAGGTTTAGAAAGTACTTGGAAACCTTCAGAGAAAAGGCAGCACGTGGCAATTGTTAATTAGGGGGTGTCTGGCAATTGTTAATTAGGGGATGTCGAGTTCTGCACAGGGTTTATTATTTGGGAAGGAAATCCTGGCTGTGAGGGTGGGGAGGGGCTGGGATGGAATTCCCAGAGAAGCCCCTGGATCCCTGGAAGTGTCCCAGGCCAGGTCGGAGCCCCCTGGGATAGTGGGAGTTGTCCCTGCCCATGGCAGGGGTGGCACTGGGTGGGTCCTTCCCACCCCAAAGCATTCCAGGATTTTGTGATTGCTGCAGCATCCAGAGGAAGCAGCATTCCTGGCTTTCACGGCTAGTCTCAAACCACAAGCACCAAAGTTTGATATCTGAGCAATAAAATCAGACATTTTTTGTTGTTTTCCTGTGCCCAAACCATGATGCCAAGGGGGTGGACAGACATTCCATTCAGGAATGTCCTGTGCCTGGAAAGGTGCTGGAGTTCCTCATTAGTGCTGTTCTCTTTGCTGATTCACCTTTGGGTTAATGCTCAGCAGCAGCCCTTACTCAGAGCCAGGGCATGAATTACTCAGACCGTGAATTACTCCGTGGAGCAGCTCCCAGCAGTGTGGATTTCAAAGGAGGCTGGAAGGAAAAAAAAAAACCAGAGAGAAAGGGAAAAAAATAGAACAGAATTTTCCCTCTGTCCTTTTCCAGCTGACTGGGAACGGGCTGCAGCAGTCCCGGGGCATGACACAGCATCCATTAATTCTGGAGCAGCACTCCACACATGGCTAATGATCCACGGCATGGATTCATTTCCTTTGGCTCCAGCAGCTCCATCCTGGCCATTAGAATGATGGATTTGTCTTGATCCCGAGGCTTCCATTTGAAAGTCAAAGCTCGTGGTGGAAGAATCCTTTAACTCCATTGGCTCCTCCAGGAAAATTCCAGCCACCCACCGGGCAGCAGGCAAGGGAGAGGGGCTTGGGACTGCCAAGCCCATGGAAATCTTTACCTGGGTACAGGTAAAAATGCCACATTTTGTTCAATAGGAGTCCTGGAAAGGGAACAAGAGATAAAGAAGGTGAATTTCTATGGGCTGTCATGGTGTTTGTGTTCCACTTTCCACTTGGCCTGTTCAGAACTGACCCGGAGAATTAATGGGAGGGAATTCAAATAAAAGTCAGATTCTGTGGGATAAAATAACTTTGGGAGTGCTCATGTAGCAGCCCAAGCTTTAAATTGAATATTACATTAAGCTGCCTGTGTGAATGCCAAGTGCTCTGTTTGTTTGGAATAAATCTGTTCAGGACTTCCGTATTTTTTTTCTTCCTCCCTTTCTGTGGTGCCTGTGCACAGAGCTGACCCTTGGAATGGTTAAATAGGAAATATCTGCTCCTTTACCCTGCATCACATCCAGGGAGAGTCCCAGGATCTCCTGGAGATCCCAGATAGCTGTTCTCATTATCCAGTTGCTGCCATTGAGGCATTTATTAATTTACAATCCAACAAATGAAAACAAATTCAACACAAAAGTTCTGCAAGTGTTGATTCCAGGGGTTTGCCAGGACAGGGAGTTGGGTGTGTCCAGTCGTGGACACAGGGTGGACAGGTTGTCCTGAAGATCTGTGGCTGTCCCTGGATCCCTGGAAGTGCCCGAGGCCAGGCTGGACGGGGCTTGGAGCACCCTGGGACAGTGGGAGGTGGGATGGGATGGGATCATATTTAAGGTTTTTTCCAAGCCAAACCATTCCCTGATTCTCTGGAGGTGTGTAGGTCACCTGTCCTGCCCTTCCCTGTCCTGTCTCAAGCCCTGTGGGACTTTCCTGCCCAGGGAAGATCCCATGGAGTGCTCAGTTCCCAGAGGATAAATGCACACACCTGGCTGCTCACCCCTCGATGAAAAATCGGTTTAAACTTAAATTTGTGGCCAGGATTCCTGGGTCCCATTTGCTGCCCTGAAAATTGCTTCTCAGAGTAACTTTAGGGAGCCTGGGAAGGTTCTGTCTGGGAGGTTGCAGGGGATGAGCTGTTTATTGCCCTGTTTCTCTCAAGGCTTTAATTCAATGCAGTTTTGTGGCTCTTTTTATGAAGAAGAACAAGGAAAACACATTAAAGAGCATCCTCAGCCTCTAAACTATGCCTGGGCTGAAAACTGCTGTCCTGAGTTAACACTGAAAATACTTTAAATAATCAATTCATTTAGGCCCAGCCTCGATCTGTGTCTGTCTCTGGAGATGAACAGCCAGGATGAGACAGAGCCCCCGAGAAAACAGCAAAAATCTGACCCAGCCCCACCATTTTCCATGGGAATTCCATTCCACAGGGAATGTTTGAACCACGGCAGGGTCTGCATTGGTGCTAACCCCAACCCACTGGAGAGAAAAGCACAAACAGCAAATTCTGGGAGCTGAAGCTCAGGTTGCAATTTTCTCCTGTCTCATTGCCTGGTTACAGAAATAATTAGGTTTGTTTTGTTTTGTTTTTAATTTTTTTTTTAACGGGAAATTTGGGCTGTGAGGAGATGACTCATTGTGCCAATGGTAAATGGGATCTATTTCCTGGACAGACAGTGGCACTGACCTGGAGGGAGAAAATCCCACACCTGTAGAGCTCATCCAGCTCCCTCCGGCAGCAGGATAAAGCTGAGCACAGTCCCGGGGCTGGAAAGTGAAAAACTAGAAATTGTACTGGGGAAGAAATCTTATCTTAAAAGATCCAGGGAATATGGACCTTCAGCTGGCTGGGAAGATGAGTTTCTTCTGTGTAAGCATTTCCAGCCTGATGGATGATGTTGTGAGCAGATGATGATGGATGGAGGATGGACTTTTATTTCTGGTTGAGGCTTTTATTTCCAGTTTTTCATTTTAGGGTGTTTTCTTTTCCTCTCCCCCTTCTTCTCCTTTCCTTTTCCCCCATTATGCCTCATTTTTTCTCCCTTCTTCTTTCCTTTTCCCCCTTTTTCTTTTCCCTTTTCCCATTTTTCTTCCCTTCCCCCCTTTTCTTCTCTCTTTTCCCTCTTTTCTTTTCCTCCTTCCTCCTAGTCCCTCTCTTTTCTCCCCATTTTTCTCCTTCCCTCTCTTTTCTCCCCATTTTTATTCCATCCCTCTCTTTCCCCTCCTCCTCCTTCTCCTCCCTTTCCCCATTTTTTTCCCCTGGAGCAGCTGCTGTGGCTGGGAGGAGCATTGCCAGCTCCAGCGTGGCCATGGGGATTTGCTTTGGAGTCTCTGATTCCCTTCCCTGCTGGAGCCTGAATCCCTCACGGATCCATTGGGGCTCCTCCAGAGGGAAAAACAGCACTTTTAGGGAAAGGGCAGTGCTTGATTCCCCAGGAAAGGGCTGGAAGCTGCTTCGCCCATGGGAAGGTTTTTCCCCATTCCAGCGTGGTGCTTTTGATGCTTTTTCCCCCATTTTTCCTGCTGACCCTCGGAAAAGCCAAGCAGCATCTTTGGCTGGGGGAGCTGAGCTGCAAAACTCAGCCAAGCTCTTAAAAATGTGGCCTTTTTTGGACAGAAAGGAACAGATTCCAATTATTCCCAACCCCACAGGATACAGATCCCCCAAGCTGTTATTTTTGTTCTGACAAGAGCTGATTATCAGGTTTTTATTGCCATTCTTATACTTCTAATCCATATTTCTTTTAAAAAACCCCAAAACATGTAATTTCTTTTCATGAAACAGAGGTAATGCTAATAAATACTCCAGTTTGATTTAATTTGACCTCAGTAGAGCCAAAATTTAAAATTCCCCTGCAAGTATTTGGATGTGACAAGTCCCTGCAAGGCCCCTCCTGAGTCCCAGCTGCCTTTTTGCAGACACCAAAGAAGTTTAGGAGGAACATTTTTTATTATCTGAAGTGCTGAGTCCCAGTCTGGGTCACTCTCTGTGTAAATATTTGCATGAAAACTCTTCCCAAACATCTGCAACCTCCCAGTTTTAAGGGATTGCAGCTTCCATCTTCACAGAAATCCAGGGAAGATATTCTGTGAATAAAAATTTTGGTAGGCTCCAAAAAAAAAAAAGAAAAAGGGGTGTGTAGATGGGGACAGAGGATATTAAATCATTGGAGCATTAAAAAAAATATTCTTTTCCAAGGGAATTATTTGGTCTTAAAATGGAAAAGCAAATCCAATGCCTAATTTCCCTCTCCTATTAGTGCATCAATCCCCTTTGCAGCTGCTTATTTCCCAAGAATAAAAATGAATGATGTCTTTGAATACCAGATGGGGGCATAAAGCATCCTATTAATTAGAACAGTCACTATTAATTGAATAATACAAATGATTAATAATTGTCCAGCTTTCCAAATTAGAATTCCTATTCCAGCTCATTGATTTTGTTCTGTGGTGGGTTTTTGGTTGGTTTTTTTTTTTAAGTGCCCACCTCGAATCATTAAAATTAAAATTAACATTGTTGTTATTAACTTGTAGCTATTAGAGCTGCTGCTAATGCTTGTTTTTTATATTCTCTGAAAATACTTCAGGCAGCATTGCTGTCTAGACATTATCATTTTCTATTCCATCCCAAATTGTTCCCAGTGTGGTTTCTGGTTGGAACATCACAGTGGAAGAAATACCATGAAATGAAACAGAAATTTATCCGTGGAATCTTGTCAGAGCAGAATTCACTCAGCTGGCACAGACAGGGTGGATTTGCCTCTAAATTACATTTTCTTTCTTACTTTTTGTGACCATAAAGCTCTGACATGTCCAGCATTGGTTGAATTCAGGCATTTGGGTTCTTTCTATGAGAAAAAAGGCAAAAAAAAAAAAATCTTGACCGCAATCATAGCACTGAGATGAAATTCTGAGTGCTATCCATGCTGATTGGGATTATTTTCGTCCTTTTTATGCCCTTTCCGAGGTCTCTTGGTTGTTGCACATGAGTTGAACGAGGAGGAGACTCCTTAGTGCAGTGTCCACAGGAGAACCCTGAGTTCCTTCAGCTGGGAGAAAACATCCCAGAAAAAAATAATAATAATCCATGGATTCTGCCCACGGTATTTTCCCTTTTGCCACCAGCAGCCAGGCTCGGGACAGGGGATGATTGTGGGGGTTGGTGTGGTGGGTTTGGGATTGTTGTTTTAGGTTCTGTGTCCACCCCTGAACCCCATCCTGGGGCTTTCTGTGACCACAGGAGGGGTTTGGATCAATGCTCTGTGGGCAGCAAAGGCTCTGCAGCTCCTTGGCAGGGCTGTGGAGGGCAGGCAGAGCCAACTGCTTGGGTTTTAGCAGCACTCAGATAATTTATTTCTTCCATTCTGTTCTTTAGGTTGTCCTTAGGGACACTCCAGACATGTGCGCGTCATTGGGTTTGGTAGAAAACCCCTTAAAATGGCAAAAAATTGCAAAAAAAACCACTGTAGGAAATATGAGAGGAACCAGGAAATGTCTTCCCATAATTATCTGTTTGTCAGACCCATCCATCCCTCTCTTCTTCATCCCTCTGCCCCTAAATGCAAGGTACTTCCAGCTCTATTGTTTTCAAAGCCACAAAAGGCAGGGAAGACTTGGATTTTGTGGGTATTGTCTCCTGAGGATGCTTCAAACCCCAAATTCTTGCAGTTTACAGCCTGTATTTGGAGGGTTTGGAAGGGTTTGGCCAGGCTGGATGGGGCTTGGAGCAGCCTGGGACAGTGGGAGGTGTCAGGGGTGGCACTGGGTGGGATTTGAGTTCCTTCAAACCCAAACCATTCCAGGACTCCATGGTAAGGTTGGAAAAGAGCTCTAAAATCATCCAGTCCAACTCTCAATAACAATTTTAACAGCAGAGCCTTGATTCTTGCAGCTCCCTGAAGGGCTGGATGGGAGGAATGAAGAACTGAGGAAGGAGCTGATGGTTTTTCCGGGTTTTAAACTGTGAATAAACTCCTCCCAACATACCCTAAGTCCACCAGTGAAGAGGAATTTGCACTTCCAGAGGCTAATTTAAGCTTTTGTGGGATTTCCTGATTCTCTGCAGTGTTTGTGTCTTTTTAACTTAATCCTCATCCCGGCCAATGGAGAAGTTTGGGGTGACAAAGCAGAATTTGGGGAGTTTAAGACAGCTGGATTTAAATGTACCGAGCTCCTCATCCAGAGTGCCCTCAAACATTGAGGCAGCCTCGGGATTTTGGGAAGGACAAGCTGGATCCTGTCTCTGCAGCTCTTGAAATGGAAGCTGGCCTTAAAACCCTGTAAAAACACAGAAATAAATTTCCCTGATTTATTTAAAGTGTGAAGAGGTCAGAATTTAAGTGTCTCTTTAACCAGAAAAACAAACAAGGAAACAAGCAGGGCCCAATTGCAGGTGGATTTAACATGCCTGTGGACAAGGGAATTTTTAATAGCTAATCTTCCCCTGCCAGCTCATGGGAAATATCAATCTATTAGGCAGGATTCGAGTGCTGAATTTTTAATGCACTTTTAGTGATTAAAGTGTTCTTTTCCTCCACTGCTTGAAAGAGATCACAGTGGCTTTAAAGAGCAGTTTAAAGTCAGAACAACAATGGGGAATTAATAACTGGAGCTGTCCTTATTTCTCTCCAGGAGGGAAGGGCTGGGCCTATTTGCATACAGGCCTTGCCTTCGGAGCACTGGGGACAAGAGAAAATCCCTGATTTGGGGAGCAGCAGTGAGCGAGGGCTGCTGGAGAAGGATCTGTGAGCACTGGGGACAGGAGAAAATCCCTGATTTTGGGAGCAGCAGTGAGCGAGGGCTGCTGGAGAAGGATCTGTGAGCACTGGGGACAAGAGAAAATCCCTGATTTGGGGAGCAGCAGTGAGCGAGGGCTGCTGGAGAAGGATCTGTGAGCACTGGGGACAAGAGAAAATCCCTGATTTNGTGATTAAAGTGTTCTTTTCCTCCACTGCTTGAAAGAGATCACAGTGGCTTTAAAGAGCAGTTTAAAGTCAGAACAACAATGGGGAATTAATAACTGGAGCTGTCCTTATTTCTCTCCAGGAGGGAAGGGCTGGGCCTATTTGCATACAGGCCTTGCCTTCGGAGCACTGGGGACAAGAGAAAATCCCTGATTTGGGGAGCAGCAGTGAGCGAGGGCTGCTGGAGAAGGATCCTGTGGCTTTACTGGCTCGGAATGAGAGGTTGGCCGTGGGTGGGAGCTGGGAGGGGTGGCCTGGAGGATGGGGATGGGCATAGCATAAACGAGGATTGTTCGTGCCAAGGGTCAGGGAGGGATGGAGTCTCGGTGTCACCGGGAGGAAAATGGGAATGTGCCGGCCTGCTGACAGCAGGGAAACCAGGTTTGCAGGGACAGCAGCCCAAATCCTTCCAGGAGCTGATTCCTGACTGCTATCGCAGCTAAAGCAGGAAGGCCTGACAGTGCTAACTGTGCTGGACCTCTCCACTGGTGCATCCTGTTATTTTTCCTTCTTCTTAAGGGGAAAAGTCCCCACTTGGCCCAAAATCCCTTTGCAAACAGGAGCCTGGCTCTCCAACCCCACTCTCTTTATAAAAATAAGGAAAATCACCCTGAGCCCCCCCGTTCCACTTGACTTATGCAAGCACAGACGTGTTTGCTGTCTCCCTGTGCCCCACTCCTGCCCCAGAGCATTTCCAGCACGCTTTATGCTCAGCTGCCTGCAGCCCCCTCTGAAACCTCTGCACGACACAGCCAAATCCCCATTTTAAAAGTGCTTTCAGAGCCCCTCCTCAGAACGGCCCCAGCCGCCCTAAATTTGTGTTTTAAAGAAGCTTCAGAGCCGGTGCTGGAACTTGCCTCCGCTCACTTTATTCTGGTTTGGGGTTGCTAATGGATGAGTCATTGTAGTGCTGGCCCAGAGCAGTAATTACTGGATTTAATTGTGGCCTCTTGGGCCTGTTCTGGAGGTAATAAATAAATAAACAGCAGCCTGAGAGGTTTGCTATCAGGGGAGAAGCTCCAGGCAGGCACATGAACCCAGGGTCACAGCTGAGAGGCTCAAGAAGTGGTGCCAAACCTCCTCTGCCTGCACTGATCACAAAGGAACGGCCCAGGCAGTGAACTGGGAGAGGGTAATTTGGTTAATGAAACATTCCTGAAGCCTCTGCACCTGGGAATCTTGCAGGGATTGGCCTCTCGTGCTGAATCTCGTGCTCATCTCAGTGCTGGCCTCTCAATCAGAAGATTCTCAGATTTTCCTCCATCTGGTTCAGTTCAAGTTAAGGTAAACCAAGGTAAAACTCAGGGTATCTGTAAGAATTGTCAGATATTTAAACTAAAAGAAGTTAAAATCTGAGCCCTTTCCCAGTCCAAGTGAATCCTTTGTCTCTCCCTGATGTCCACTGTCACTTCCACTTTGCCTCCCTGAATAATTGGATCCAGCCTGGTCCCGCTGGAGTGCTCAGGTGAATGGAATGTTCATGACTAGGAAATCCACAGTGGGATTAACCACATGAATTAGGGTCTACCTGGCCTCACTGAGGATCTTCCTAAACCCTCTGAAATTGGTGAGGAAATTCTCTGTTTGCTCCATGGTTTAATGAATTAGATAAAGGGAGAACAAATAGATTTATTGGATAGAATGAAGACAATGATACTGTAAAATAGAATGAAATCTTGGAATGGCTTGGGTTGGAAGGGACCTTAAGGATCATCCAGTGCCACCCCTGCCATGGGCAGGGACACCTCCCACTGTCCCAGGCTGCTCCAACCTGGCCTGGGGCACTGCCAGGGATGGAGAATCCACAACTTCTCTGGGCACTTGTGGTGCTTTGGTTTATTCTGCTGAGCAGAGGGCACAACCTTCAGACCCGTCAGAAAATGGGTAATGGAAAGGGATCTTCCATCCCCAGAATTCCTTCTCATTTCCAATTGAAACTGGAAGGGTTTTGTTCTGGCAAGTGCTGGGGCAAGGAGGGAGCTGCAGAGCTGAAGATCTGGGGCCAGGGTGAGCTGGGTTTGAATTCCTGTGGTTTCCTGCTCCTTCTGTGGATGTGGCTTCTGCCAGAACTGGGAATGAGGAACCAGTTTGCTCACCTGGAGCTCAACACTAACAGTGGTGACACAGCTGCGGTTTATAAACTGTTTTTGTCATTCAGTGCTTTAAAATAAGCAAAGGTCAAGCAGGGAGAACTTCAATCCGAGCCTTTTTCTGGTCTCCATTGGTATCACTACAAAAATTCCAGCTCCCTGGTAATTGAAATGTCACTCTGGAGCCTTGCCATGCTAGGCAGGGAACAGGAGAGGCAGGGAAAGGTGATTTCCTCAGCCTCAAGGAATTATTTCCCCCAGGGGATTCCCCATGTCCTGCAGGGACGGCAAGGTGACACCAGGGAATGTTTCTGATGAGCATTTGGATGATTCCTCATTCCTTAAAGATCATTTACGAGTCCCTGGGCCCTAAGTGCCCCAGTACAGCTGATGCCACCCCAGGGGACAGCAATTCACAGGATTTGTTTGTGACAGAGCGAAAACTTGAATGGCTGTTTTCCCAAATCCATGTGTTTTAGAGAGCTGCTCCTAAATATTGAAATATTTGGAGTAAACTCATCCTCTACAGAAGTTCCTGATTACAGGATTTCTGACTTACTGGAATTTAGCACCTTTCTGTAAAGGCATTGAATTTATTCATGCCTGGGGTGGGCAGGAATGTGGAGTCCTTGGTTTGGAGTGTTAACCAAGCAGGAAAACCTCTGGAATTAAACTGGCAGATTCCCACAGTTTGTTTTATTCCATGTCTGCAAGACTTTCATCCTTTTTCCCCAAACCACTTCTCAGAGCTTTTCCTGACAGCACAGAGGCAAGAAATGATGTTTTGCAAGATATTAACCATTAACTTCCTTTGATTTTTTTTTCTGAAGTACTTAAATCCTCATGTCTGTAAGATTTGCTCTGAGATATTTGGAGAGTGATATTTGATTTTTCTCTGGCTCT
The DNA here is from genome assembly GCA_013396875.1 of Vireo altiloquus. Classification (NCBI taxonomy): domain Eukaryota; kingdom Metazoa; phylum Chordata; class Aves; order Passeriformes; family Vireonidae; genus Vireo; species Vireo altiloquus. The sequence continues at coordinate 94,349 of VZRF01001704.1, forward strand.
CTGCTGCCTGGGGAGGATGGGAATGCAGTGCTCAATCCCACACTCACTGTAAGTTCTTATTGGCTTGGTTTAAACCAGGATTGAGGAATATTTGGGGAGCAGAAGTGGTGCACAGAGCCTGGATTCAGTCAGCAGGAATTCCAGAGAGGTTTTGCAGTATTACCAGGTATTTATCCCAAAAATCCCACTTTAACCACAGCTCCCTGCCCAGCTGAGCCCAGTCACTGTGATCAAGAGAGGTGGGAAATGCTGTGGTTTGAGAGGAACAGGTGAAAATCCCATGTTTTAAATGGAATTCTGGGATGAACAGCTGTCCCAAGGATGTGCTGCAGGACACAGAGAAAAGCTCCTGAATTTCTGCACTGCCCTGGCCCATTTGGGACAGCTGAAACTCCCAAGAAACTGAATTTTTAGCATTAAAGTCAAACTTTAACAAGTATTTCAAGGCCTGTAGCAGCAGTGATTTAATTGAAACTTCTTATCCCAGAGTTTTTCAGGTGGAATGTGGCCCATGGGGGTTTCTGCTGTTTCGCTCAAGCTGAGTCGTTCTGATGCCAAAGGAAACCAGGGCAGCTCCTCTTTCCCCCTCTGGCCTGTGCAGGGATGCACTGAATCCTCTTGGAGCAAACTGTGCTCCCCAGCCCTGCAATCCACCAGGGGATTATAAAATAAAGCTCCAGGGTGTCCCTCCATCCTTTACACTGGTGCCTCCTCGTGCCAAGGAGCTGCACTGGGATTTTGGGAGCTGTGTTCAGACAGGGAGGGGATGGAGCAGAGGCAGCAGCCCAGCTGGAGAGGCTGGAACGGAGCTGGAGATCTCCCAGGCTGTCAGGGAAAATCCAGTGTTCTGCTTACTCCATCCTGCATTCAACAAAAAATAATCCAACAGGGTCATTGACAGCTCTTTCCCTGAGCCAGGAGTTTGGGAAAGCTGTTGGGAGGGAATTGTTTTCCAGCCTGACTTTGCTCTAAATGGTGCAGCCCAAAGTGTACATCTGCAGGAGGCTGGGGAGCTCGAGGAGCACAGAGTTTGGCTGATTTGGGGATTTCCCTCCATTATCCCCCTTTGGGATCATTTGTCCAGCCCCAAGCATTGTCCTCCGCTGGATCCCAGCACTTGGAAGCTCAGGCAGGGCTTGGTGGCGAATGAGAACCAAAAATCCGAGAAAACAATAATTTTAATGACCAGGCTACAGAACGCCGTCACTGCCTGGGGTTTGATTTTTCCTGGGAATTCCAGTTAAAGCCACTAAAAGAATTGTGCACATGGATGAGGAGATGGAAATAGGGTGATCCACGTGATCCAGTGAGGGGCATCCCTGCCAGGGCAGGGGTTGGAACTGGAGGGGCTTTGAGGTCATTTCCACCCCAAATAATTTCATGGTTCTGATTCCTACTCCTGGGACATGATTTTTGATAATTTTTAACCTAGCTCAGCTTCCAGATGGGATTTTCCAAAAGAAAACAGCAGAGCAGCTGTGGCTGTCCCTGGATCCCCCCTGGAAGTGTCCCAGGCCAGGCTGGACAGGGCTTGCAGCCTCCTGGGACAGTGGGAGGTGTCCCTGCCCAGGGCAGGGGTGGCACTGGCTGGGATTTAAGGTCCTTCCAGCCCAAACCTCTCCACAATTCTGTGAATCAGTGAAAATCTGTGAAAACTGATTTTTCAAAAGTAACCCTGGCACTCAACACATTCTTTTATTCCGATTTGTCTTTTGGATTGGCAGCTGGCAGGTCCCTAAAAATGAAATTTTCAGCTCTCTACTCACAGGAGCATTCCTTGAAAATGTCACTGCTGCCTGGGATTGGTGTCTGTTCCATTCATTTTCTTCATTACAGAGGGATTTTCATTCCCAAAATTGACCAAATCACTCTTGTCTCTTTGACAAGACTTTATTTTTCTCCCACTTTGTACCTACTGGCTCATATCTCCCCAGCTGGCAGATTTTGAACCTTTATTTATCCCCTCTCTTCTCCAGCCTCTCACCATCTTATTCCATATGTTTATTATCTTTTCCATCCCCAAGCTGTGAATAATTTTGAGGGAGATCAGGCAGCTGCCTGGGAATCAGCTGGTTGGCAGCAGCCTGGTGCTGGAGGAGTCCCTGGGTTAACTCACAATTGCTGCTGAAGGATTTTGGAGAGCACAGAAAAACATCCTCTCCCAGCAGTGCCAATCCCAAACTTGTCAGAATTACCAGCTATTATTGGATTGACTGAAAAATAGTGAATTAAAAGAAAAAAAAAACCCCAGTGTTCTGTGTATTTATTTGCTTTTTTAGTTGTTTTTAATGCCAGGACAAGCTGAATTTTACATGTTTAATGAAACTCTGCATTCTTATTTAATGAAAGGCTTAAAATTAGGAATATTTTCAGTTTAATCCTGGGAATTTATCAGTGAAAGGATCAGATTTGCTTTCTGAGGGTGCCTTAGGAAATTAAGGTCCTGAATTAGGAATGGGGGGTCAGATGGAACAAATCCCAATCCCACCCCTGTTATATTCCTGCTATTTCTCCCCCAGCTCTGACTCCTTTAGTTCTGCGCTCGCCACGTTGTGCCTAAACCACTGAGGTAAAATCAGATCCCAAATCTCCTTTGCTGGGTCCAAATTCCTATTAAAAGTCAGAATATTCCTCCTCTCCTGATGGAACTGGGAGCACAGTGCCAATCCACACATTTGGGGTGATGATCCATAGCAAGCAAGGCAGGGCTCCAAATTATAGCTCCTAGCATCTGTCTTTAAGGAGCTGAGAAATTGTTAAAAAACCCAAAGTAAAGCATGAATTCCATGCAGTTTATTCCTTTTATTCCTTCAGCTTTTCCAAGGGAAGCTGCACAGGCATGGAAATAATTTGTGTTTGTTTTTTGCCTGCTCACCCAACGTTTCAAACAGGCAGCAGCCAAAGCAAAGCTCTCTCTGTCTGTAAATAATCCCTGAAATATTTTGATGGAAGAAGAGCATGAAGGGTTATCATTAGCTGGGTTTAGTATCAGGGAGTTATAAAAATCACACGTGAATCCGCAGCAAAATAAAGAGATTTCCTGTTGGATGGTGCTGGATCAGAGGCCCTGGATTCCTGCAGGCTGCGGGGATGTTCCCGGCATGGATTGACAGCTTGTTTTTCCCAGGCACTCACAGGCTGCAGGCACCCATTGTACAAAATCCTGTTAATTTTAGCTTGGTGCCGTGTTAACTCGTTTGTGTTGCCACAGGACATGACATTTTCTGGGCAGTTTTTCATGGCAACGTTAGGATTTAACAGGATGAAAGGCTTCAGAGTCATAGGACTGAGGAGAGATTTCTTTTGGAAGCAAGCTCTGGAGGTAATTTCAGAGCTCAGGGATCCACAAGGCCTTGTCCAGTCCAAGTGTGAAGGAGGAAGATTCCCCAAACTTTCTGGGCCATGTTTCGGTCTTCAACAACTCACTTGGTTCATTTTTATATATTTTTTTTAAAAGTGCAGTCAGAATTTCTCTCCTTGCCTGGTGTTTCCGTGTCCTATTGTATATTCCTGGAGTGAGTCTGGCTCCCTATTCCCAGACTTCTGCAGGGAATAGAAAAAGATTGGGCCCCTGTAATGTCTTCATCCTAAATAAACCTGAGACCCTTTTCCCTTTTCTCAGCCTTCTGCCACCTGTATGTTGGATTTTAGGAACAATTTCTTTCTGGAAGAGTGGTTAAACATTGGGACAGGATCTCCAGGGAAGTCATGGAGCCACTGGAAATGTTCAAAACAGCAGCACAAAGGGCACATTTAGTTCTTGTGGGCATGGTGGGGTTTGGTCAAGGGTTGGACTTTATGATCTTGGAGGCCTTTTCCAGCATTAATGATTCCCTAATTCCATACCCAGCGGGGAGGGAGGTCCAGCTCTGCCTGGTGGATCCCTGGGCCGGGGCTGGAAGCCTTGGATGGGTTTTAATTCCTCTCTTCTGTCCATGGGTAGTGTCCCACCTCGGTAACAATCACTCACTGCAGGACCTGCCTGGCAGCTGCTCCAGGATGGGAGTTTGGAGTTCCACGTCATACAGAGATGAGAGAATCTTTCTCAGGGTGTTCAGAATCACAAAATTAAGGTTGGAAAAGACCTCCAAGACCATCAAGTCAGGCCTTTGATGCATCACCACCTTGTCAGTGGTTTAATGGTGTCACGAGTCCAGCAGAAAATTTTCTGACTCTGCAGGAGACCCAACATCTCTGCAGTTCCTCCGTGGCCTGGAGCTGGGCTGGGGGGATTTAGGGTGGATCTAAGGGAATGTTTCTTCCCCAGAGGGTGCTCCCCAGAGCTCCAGCAGCATTGGGACAGCGCTCCCAGGGATGCTCAGGGTCTCTACAATCCCATCCAACCCAAACCATTCTGGGGTCCTGTGGAAGCCAGCCAGGCATTCCCTAACCAAGGACAATTCTGTGCAGCTCTGCAGAGCACCACGGAGATTCCAACTACCCAAGGACCAAACCCCGCTCCCTGTGGGGTTTGTCACCTCTCCCTGCGCTGAAGGCAGTGGAGATCCAACCCCTCAGGAGCTGTTCTCACGTGGAATATCCGTGAGCAGCTCCCAAACCCAGTAACTGCTCGGGATTTGCTTTGCACTTGCACCTCTGGCGGTTTGAAGCTGCTGGAGAAACATCAAAGATAAACACAAAAACCTAAAGCTTGATTAAGCGCATGAAAAGCTGCTGTTAAATTGGGCCTCTGGCTTTCCTTGTGAATCCTTTTTATTTTCCCACTTGCCTTTTCTTTCATTTCTTCTCTTTTCAGTTCAGCAGGAAGCTTATTTGTGCAGGGAATGTGACCTGGGGATGATCATAAGGAATGCAAAGGGCTCTTTCCCTCCCTCAGACCTCTCTGTGGACTTCTTACAAGTCTGTTGAGGATAAACATCACTCCAGACACTTTTTTCAAGGAAAATTAGCTCAGATCCTTAACCCAGGTTCATCTCAACAAGTGTGTTGAGGTCTCAGGAGGTTGCATCTCTTACTCCCTTTGGATATGATGGATGTTATCTTTATTTACAAGGGAGAAAAATGAAAAAGCCCTCAGTGAAATAAAGGGCTTCCTGTGGATGTATCTGCTGCAAAAATTACAATTAAATAGGTGGAAAATTACCTGAGCCAACTTGTGCTGGGATATAATTCAGAAACAAGTGCTAGGAACGTGAGTCAATGGGAAAGGATCAGGAGACTCCGAAGGGAATCTGTACAAAGGATCAAATTCACCTCCGGAGCAGCTCCAAGGAATCTCAGCTCTCTCAGAGCAGCAGATGCACTGCCAGGGTTATGGGAAAGGTGTTTATCTAATCTTTGTACTCACAAATTATTATTTATACGAGAGGACTGCTGAGGTGTCGTGGGACTGGGGCCCTGTTGTGTGGAGTGATGTTCAGGCCCTGCTCTGAGCAGACCAGAGATAAAGAGTGGTATCAGCCAAGAAAGTGATGGATCCCACAAGAAACAAGTGGATAAAGCCTGGTTTAGCATTTCAATTCGATGTGGGCATGGCTTCAGCAAACTGGAGTCTGTCCTTGTGTCCTGGAGCCTGTCCCTGTGTCCTGGAGTCTGTCTCTGTGTGCTGGAGCCTGTCCCTGGCTGCTGGAGCTGTCCCCCTGTCCTGGAGCCTGTCCCTGGCTGCTGGAGCCTGTCCTTGGCTGCTGGAGCCTGTCCCTGGCTGCTGGAGCTGTCCCTGTGTCCTGGAGCCTGTCCCTTAGTCCTGGAGCTGTCCCTGTGTCCTGGAGCCTGTCCCTGTGTCCTGTCCCTGTGTCCTGGAGCTGTCCCTGGCTGCTGGAGCCTGTCCCTGTGTCCTG
>VZRF01001704.1:100169-128721 GCA_013396875.1 Vireo altiloquus
CCTGTCCCTGTGTCCTGTCCCTGTGTCCTGGAGCTGTCCCTCGCTGCTGGAGCCTGTCCCTGGCTGCTGGAGCTGTCCCTGTGTCCTGGAGCCTGTCCCTGTGTCCTGGAGCTGTGCCTCGCTGCTGGAGCCTGTCCTTGGCTGCTGGAGCTGTCCCTGTGTCCTGTCCCTGTGTCCTGTCCCTGTGTCCTGGAGCTGTCCCTGTGTCCTGGGGCCTGTCCCTGGCTGCTAAAGCCTGTCTCTGTGTCCTGCCCCTGTGTCCTGGAGCTGTCCCTTGCTGCTGGAGCCTGTCCCTGGCTGCTGCACCAGGCTGGCAGGAGCAGAGTTAACTCTTGGCCATCCCAGGGAGAGGAGAGGCCTGACCTCAGGACACCTCAGGTAAAGGTGCTCCCTCCCTGCCAGGGACCTGTTTGTGTGCATTGACTCCTGTCCCCAGTCCTGGAGGTGACCAAGGCCTGGACGTGGCACTTGGTGCTCTGGGCTGGGTGCCAAGGCAGGGATCGGTCACAGGTTGGACTCCATGGTCTGGAAGGGCTTTTCCAGCCTCAGGGATTCTAGGATTCTGTGAATGGATGTCCTTCCCTCTGCTGTCACTTGTCTCCCTGTCCAGCACCTCTGCAGACCTGGGTTACTCCAGTGGAAGGTCCCTGCCCATGGCAGGGGTTGGAACTGGATGGTTTCAAGGTCCCTTCCAACCCAAATTCCATTATTCCATGATTCTCTTGGGACAGTCCCTGTGGCCTTTGCCCAGTGGATCCAAGGCAGCTCCTCTCCCAGCAGCCAAGGGCAGCAGGATGCACAGAAAGGAGAGTTCCTGGATCTAATTTAGTACTGGACCAGAGTTCCCCACAGCTGTGGCTGTGGGCAGGCTGGTTTTAATCAAAAGCACCAAACCACAAAAATTTCTGTGGGAAATGTGGAGTTTGGAGCAGTTGGAAAAACTGCTGTGCCTGAGGGGCCTAAAGGAGGCAGTGATGAGAGAATTTGAGGTTTAGTGATCTTGATTGAAGCACACCCCTGGTTCCAGAAACCTCTGATCCCGTCATTAGAAAGGAAAATATTCCTGCTGCTGGATCCTTCCAGAGCAGTGGGAGCCGTTATTTCCAGAGCTGAGTGGGAGGTTTGGGGATGACAGAGAGGGAGGGCAGTGCTCCAAGCCAAAGCTTTTCCCTTTGCTAACGGTAATCTGATGGATGGGAGAGCAGGCCTGGAATGGGATTTTGCTGCAGATCGTGACTGGGAAAATTGTTTGCCAAGTGTTCAGGAACTGCCAGTGAGAGCTGCACGAAATTCTGTGGTACTGAGCAAGAGAGAACAAAACACAGCTGGGATCGTCCCATGGATCTGAATTTAAGTGGTGAAGGGGAAGGGCAAAGGAACGACTTCAGCTCTTCCCAAGTTCAAGCACAAACACATGGAGGCCTTCCAGGAAGGAATCTATGGAAGCAGCAAATTGTGCCCCGAGATGTGCTCTGCAGCTGCCATTTTGGACAGAACAAGTGGGATTTGCTGGGGAAAAGGTGCAAAGATGGAATAATTTTCATTATTTTCTCTCACTGCCTAAAGAATTTGTGGCTGCCCCATCCCTGGAAGTGTCCAAGGCCAGGCTTGGAGCAAGCTGGAATGGTGGGAGGTGTCTCTGCTCAGGGCAGGGGTGGCACCTGGATGGGATTTAAGGTCCCCTCCAACCCAAACCATTCTGGGATTCTGCCCTGATTCCCTGATCCATTCAAACCCAGTTTCTGAGACTGTGACATTCCTTTACGTTCCATAAGGGGATATGTGGGAGCAGTACCAGCCTCTTCCTGGAAATCTAGAGTGCTTGTCTTTGAAGTGCCCTGCAAAGCCAGCGCTGCTGGGGTGGGGAGGGACCTCTGGAGATGTTCTGCTCCAGCTCTCCAGCTCCGGGCAGGGTCACCTGAAGCTGGGGTTGAGTATTTTCAAGGACAGAGACTCAGCAGCCTCTCTGGGCAGCCTAGTGCTTGAGCACCCTCAGTGGAAAGAGCTTTTTGTGGTGTTCAGTGAAAGGCTCCCTGTTTCAGCTCATGCCTCATGTCCCCAGCAGGAGCTGGGGCAGAGCCAGAGGGTCACTCAGTGCCGAGAGGGACACGTTGGATCCCTCACACTTTGGGTTTGTCATTAATCACGTCCCCATGAAACTTCCCAGACAGCACATCCTGGAAGGTCACCTGGAGTAAATCAATCCTGGTGCATGGCAGAGCTGAGGAGTTATGGCTCAAGGTCACTCAGATAAATCCTAGCCTGGGTCTGATGGGGTTTGAAGGAATTTGGGGATGTTTAAAAGCCATCCCGTGCATAAACTGTTTTTTGTTTGTTTGCTCATCTTGAATAATTAATAAACCACAACAGGAAGGCTGGAGATTCATAAACTCCAGGCTCAGCCAGGCCTGCAGGAGACTTCTTCCCAAAACTTGGAGCAAGGTGAGATCATTTCTTACATCCCAGTGGTAAAGCAAGTTTATTTTTCACACCTCTTTAGCCTGGCTTTAATTACCCCGAGTCTAGAGGAGTCCTGGTTTTACACACTCCCATTTCTCCTCTGTTGGGAGAGGAAAAGATCAACAGAATTAAACCTGGAATAAAGCTGTTGAAGATGCAGCGTTATTGAGCTAACAGTGGTGCTGTTTGGTCATTGCCGATTGAGTTTTAATTCAAGATAAATTAGTAACCAATTTAATTAGAGGGGCACAGCAGGGTGTGGGGGTTGAGCTGAGGGGCTGCACAGGCCTGTTTGAAAACAATCCATCATTTAAAGTCTCTGGTCCACACTGGAAACACCTGGCTGGGAGAAGGGAAGGGATTTTGTCCCTGAATTCCTGATGCAGAATGAGGCAGGAGGGACAAAGCCCACAATTTTTTTTGCCCTGTTTTATGGTTTTTAAGCTGCCTCATTTCTGTCTGTCCCTTCCAAAGTCTCTTAAATAAGGTGTTAAACTGAGCTATTTGAATGGATTGAGCTGAAAATTTTATCCCAGAAATCTTGGGCTGAGTTTAAGCCACATTTTCTAAATTTTGGCCAACAGAACCCTCACGTTACAGTTGTTTCTGCAGCAGAAATGCAGAGAAGTTTCATTATGGATCAGATTTGTTTACTTCAGACCTGTTGACTTCCTCAAACCCATCCCGAGGTTGATGTAGGTTTTGTGCTTTAATTACATAGCAGAATTAAAAAATAAACTGCCCTGACAGTTGTTCTTACACAAAACACGAGGATTAGGATGGGCAAATTATTGTTTCTGAGAGATATATATGTTATACATATACCTATACATATATATATTGTGTATTGGTGAGGAATGTGAGAGGTTTTAGCTGAGCAGGGCAAACCTGAGGCCTGCACTGCCTTCAGGCTTCCTGAGCAAAGACATTCCTGGCGGTCACTGTGGAGAATTTGGGCCTGATAAACAAGGAAAATGGACAAAAAAAATGCATGTTAGGTACTATTCAAAGGTTCCTGCCTTGATAGAAGCTGCAGGGGTCTCATTCCAGTCTGCTTGGCATTGGAGTGAATTCAATTAACTTCAAAAAGCAAAATACATTGGAAACTTCAAAGTGGTATCTCCAAAGTCACCTTGAAGTTAGGAAAGTCTTGACTTGTTTCCCTTGTGTCAAACTGGAGAGAAGGTAAAAATTCACTGCACAGTTCTCTCACATGTTGGGTATCCAGATCCCCCTTCAGAGAAACAGGGATTATGTTCCATTTTCTTCTTATTTCCACATCCTTTTGGTTCAACTCTGTGGAAGTGATGGGTATTGCCTTACTCTTAATTCTTCACGAGGTGTCCAGCAGCCCCAGATGCCTCTAACTGTGAATTTGGTGATGATGAATTGGGTGAAACCCCAGGGAAATCAACACATGGCTCTTCCTTTCCATCTTCATCCATAAGGAAAAGGGGAGGAAATTGTGGGGACCTGAGCGGGAAGTGTTGAGGTTGGCAAATTGTCTTTATTTGGGGCAAAATTGTGTGGGCCTGAACAAAGGGAAGGTGAGAGGAACCTGTCCCCAGCAGGAATTCAGGAAGGGCAGTTTTACAGGACGTTTTGTCAGGATTTTTGTCTGGCATGACCTTCTGCCTAGAATAATGACCCGTGGTGTCAGGAGCTGTGTGATATTTCCTTGGACTCCATCACATCCTTGGCCTTAAATGTAAACTAAATTTCCAAAATCTGCTCCCTGGCCTGAAACGGTTCACAGATTAAATGGGCATTTTTTTTCTCGTGGGTTTTTTGAAGGTTTTGGTGCAGCTGGATCTGCACCTCAAGCTGTGCTGTGGTTCCCTGGGCTGCTCCTGGCTCGTGGATGGATTCCCTGCCAGTTGTCACTCCAGGGACTCTTTTTCCATACAGAGAAACTTGGATCGGCTCTTCGTGACTCAAAAATATTGTGTTTGATAATGACCACTAAAGGAAATCCATTTGCTGATCCTGCTGGATTAAGGAAAGGGTTTTTGCCTGTTCAGGTGGGAGGTCTTGGCACTGTTGTGGCATTTCCTGAACACGAACCCAGAGCTGAGCAGATCACGGGGCTGAATTCCTGCTCTGCTTTGGAGAGTAATTCCTCAATTCAGCTGAGATTTTTAGGACTGAATTAAAGAAAGGGGAAAAAAAAATTAAAAACCAAGAATCCATGAATTAAGGGCTTAAAAACTGATATTGCATTGAATCAAAGATATTTCCGTCCTGTCTGTTGATGGCAGTGGCACAGGATCAATTAATAGAACCTAAGGCCTTTGTTTATAAAGCTCCAATTTCTTCCCATCCAGAATTGTTCATAATACAGAGTTTATTTTTAAACTCTGACTTTCAAAGGAGCCTGACAGTTGTCAGTCTCAGCTAAATTAAAATTATCCTGACACCTCATGATTTCCACCCTGCACATCCCTCATTATCTCGATGAATTGAGGGCTCACTTACAGGAGTTTTAAAGATGACAAAAGTGAGGTGCAGAGGGCCAGAAACTTCCAAGCTTCCAGGTTTTTGGAGGCTTGTAGTTCATAAATCCCAACACTTCCCAAGGAAATAACATGGAAATACCTGTGAACTTAAGTTGAGGGATCCCAATCAAAGCTTTGGGCACAAAAAACCAGCTTTGGTCCCTCAGCTCAGGTGGGTGATGGAGAGATTGAGCTGCTTCTCTCATGGAAATGCCATTTTAACACCCTTTAAATGCATTGGGATTTGGCAGCATAAATTCATGCCTTTGAAATGGCAAAGGAAAACTGTGTGAGTGTGGATGAGGAGAAGCTTCTGTTAACATTAGGAACTGGGAAAAAAGCTATTAATAGATCCAGCCCGTGATGCTCAACAGAGGGATAAATATGAGCTCAAGCTACTGCTGTTAAGTGGAAGGAGTCAGTAAGGAAAATAAATCCCAGATTTCCACCAGGACACTTCAGATTAGCCCTAATCTTCCCAAATGAGCAGGAGGTGGGGAAGGAAATCCTTTTTGTGTGTTCGAATGAACATCAGCAGCAGCCTGAACTCCAGCACAACCCCAAAACCCCACCCCAGGAATGAACAGCAGGTGTTGGAGTCCAAGATATTTGGAAAATCCCTCAAATTGCCCTGGGGGGTCTGGGACCCTCACTGGGACCCCGAGAGGACACAGTCTTTGATTTGTGCCCATGAGAAAAGCTTCCAACACTTATGGATGAATTAAGAACATTCAAAAGATAAGATAGATTATAGTTTAGTTTATCACAGGGTGAAAATTTGTAATTTTGGGTTTTGTAGTATGGAAGTAAAAGGGAAGCAAGATGGAGGTTTTTGGGTGGTGTTCAGAGTTCTTCTTTTACTCCATTTTCTGCTGTGACAGTGGCACAAAGACATTGGTGGAATAGATTTAAGGTAAGGGAAATGTGTTAAGAATAGGTGATGGTTACTGGTACAGAATTATAAATAGTTATATTATAAACAGTTAATTGGGTGAAAAGTTTTTAAAACAGCTCTGCATTCTCAGTCTCGTGGCCTTGCAGCAGGAAATTTAGAGAGCTAAGTCCAGGTGTCGGACAGCTTTCTGAATCTGAGATAAGAACTTGAATAAACAATAAGAAAAACTGAAAATTGCAAGTCTGACTCCTTTTTATCTGGTATGGGACTTTGATAGAAGAAGAAAAACCCCTGTTTCAGGGACGCAGCTGCATCAAGCAGGAAAACCTGTGAGGAGCAGGAGGTGGGAATGCTGAGCTGAGGGAATGCTGAGCTGAGGGAATGCTGAGCTGTGGGAATGCTGAGCTGAGGGAATGCTGAGCTGAGGTGGGAATGCTGAGCTGAGGGAATGCTGAGCTGAGGGAATGCAGGCTCTGGGGATGGAAGGGGTGCAGAGGTGCTCTCCTGGGTGAGCCCTGCGCTGCCGTGCTGAGCAGCTCCACGTTGATTAACTGCGTTGCATAATTTATGCTTCTCCTTATTTAATCACTCTGGAGTTGCGGTGCTTGCTGGCAGTTGCTAGATTGCTTTATTAAATTTAGGCTGTGTTGAAGGAAATTTATTTTTGTGTATTCCTCCTTCGTAATTTTTTTTTCCCCCTTAAATGCTGTCACATAAATTAGGGCGTTATCGATGAATCTGCATGAGGAGCTTTGCTATTTAGTTCTGGGGCCAGAATCCCCTAAATCATGTATGACACCTGTATTAGAACTTACTTCTCACTATTCTTCTCCATGATGGATTTACTTCCTCGGCTTCCTTCTTGTTCCTATCAGACACAGGCATTCAGACTGGGAAGCAAGGGAGGAAAAAAATGGAAATACAGGTTTTGTCTCTTTACTCAGGAAGGTGAAATAGCAAGACGTGAAACAGATCTGTTCAATCACATCGTGACATCAAATACTGACATCTTTTTATTTCCCATTCTCAGAGGAGTGGTAGGGCCAGGTGAGGAGAAAGGTGCTGTTTGTGTGTGTCAGTTACAGGGGGTTAGGTCCAGAAGAGGATTAAATATAATCATGGAATGGGTTTGGGTTGGAAAGGAAATAAAAAGTCATCAAATCCCACCCCTGCCATGGGCAGGGACACCTCCCACTGTCCCAGGCTGCTCCAGCCTGGCCTTGGGCACTGCCAGGGATCCGGGGGCAGCCACAGCTGCTCTGGGAATTCCATCCCAGCCCCTCCCTGCCCTCACAGGGAGAAATTCTTTCCCAATATCCCATCCATCCCTGCCCTGTGGCAGTGGGAAGCCATTCCCTCTCGTCCAAGCCCTTATCCCAAGGGGCTTCCTGTAAGGAGGAGGAAACTGTCACAGTTAAACTGGTAATGAAGAACTCAGAAAATATAAATTCTTTCCTCTCTTTTTAGTTACTCCCTCGTGTCATTTAGTCCCAAAACCTCGTGAATTCAGTGAGGTCAAGAAGATGAATTTTAGAGAAATGGTGCCATTGGTAAAAATTCCTTTGGATAAAGGGCATCTGCCTGGACTTTCCCGCTCCCCACAGCTGGAACCTGCTCTGTAAATCTACAGAGTTTCTCTTTTGCAAAGTTTCAGCTGACAGCATTTCTTGTTACACAGGCTTCACATGGCACATTAATTAGTTTAAACAGTAAGAAATTACCAGATGTACATTTGGGACTGCAGAAATCAAAGTTAAAATACCCCAACACCACCACCCTTAGGTCCAGACACACTTGAACATCTGAAAAGTCAACCTGTGTTTGATTTTTGAGGACAAACAACTCTTTAAAAGCCAAGTATTCGCTAGAAAATAGCATTTTTCTTCATAAAATACACATCAATCCTAATTTAGATGCAAGCAGAAAATATTTCCCTCAAAAGTCCTCACCAGAAGCAAAATACTTCTAGAATTGGTGTCTATTTATCAATAAGTGCTGATGTCGACATAATACAGGGTTGGATTGAATTTCCTCCTTGTTATTTGTCTGCAGGTCCTTGATTTATGAATTTATCCACACATGTAAGGAGCCATCCTTCAGCTGCTTGAAAACTACCCCATGGAAGTGTTTTTAATGGAAAATTGTTTTCCCAGTTATTCATCTCATTGCTGGGATCTGCTTCCAGTGGTAAAATTAGATTTCCCCCAATAATTCTTTTCAGGCAGCTGTCAACATCCTCCTGATTCTGATTTTCTCTGCCGAATTTACATTCTTCCTTAGCAAAATAAATCTCCCATGGGTTATAGGATTTTTTTTTTATCTCCAAAGCTATCCCTTGGATATACATGAGCGCATGGCTATATCGCTGTAAATCCTACAAAAAGGGGAAAAAAGCAGTGGAAATTAGAGCTTTTTAATGAGAAAATTAACTCTACACTGGTTACTTAAGGCTTTTTTTCCCCCCATCTGTTTTATTAAGTATCCGAAGTGGAACAGGCCTAATCTTCCCAGATTAAAGTTCCACAAATTTGAGGAGTGGAGTACATGCAAATAATTCTTTTGTAGTCATACTAAAATATGTAATCCTCAGAAAAAGGGGGAATTAGACTTGTAATGAGGAGATTCTGTGTCCTGCTGTAGTTTAGGACGCCCAGAGGAGCTGTGGCTGCCCCTGGATCCCTGGCAGTGCCCAAGGCCAGGCTGGAGCAGCCTGGGACAGTGCGAGGTGTCCCTGCCCATGGCAGGGGTGGCACTGGGTGGGATTTAAGGTCTCTTCCAATCCAAACCATTCTGGAATTCTGTGATTTATAACAAAACTCTTCCTTTTGATCACCCCAAAAACTTGGATTGGTGGGGATTGGCAGGGATTGGTGTCAGGACTCCCAGACCTGATGAGGAATCTGCTGTGATGGGATGCTTGACCTCAGGTGAGTGACTCTTGTGCTCCCTTGGAAAACCAATGTACAAACTTTATGGATGGTCTGTTTGGAATGGTTCTCTTAGAGAATCAGAATCCCAGAATGGTTTGAGCTGGGAGGGACACTAAAACTCATCCAGTGCCACCCCTGCCATGGACAGGGACACCTCCCACTGTCCCAGGCTGCTCCAAGCCCTGTCCAACCTGGCCTTGGAATGATGGTGTAGCTGTGCCACATGGGGAGAGATGAGATGGGATGGGATGGGATGGCATGGCATGGCATGGCATGGCATGGCATGGCATGGGATCCAGTCTCCAATTCCACACTAAAATTCCATGTTGATTTTTTCCACTACTCCTTTTAAGACTGGACTTTAAAAGTCCAGTTCTTGCACGGTGATTTTGAGAGAAGCAATCCAAGGGTTACCTTTTCTACTCCCTCTGTCTTGGTGCTTCAGCAGAGCCTGGCCACTGCCCATTCCCTATCCAGGGGTGCATAGGTGTCCTGATTAGGGCAGGATTTGGGCTTTTTCTGGGAAGAAGCCGCTGGCAAGCTCTGTAGTTTGGTTGTTGCCTCTCTGGCTATCAGAACACACTGGGCTGGCTGGTTTCTTCCTGCCAGAACTGCAAACAGCTCCCTGTACCTCATCCCTCCCTCCCCTCCGTGCCCACTCCTTACATAAACCCTGCTCCAAACACACTTCTGACAAAATTGCCTCCCAAATTACTGCAGCAGCATCACGGAAAGTTTCATTTCTGCCTCGTGCTAATTCTGAGAGGAACAAAGCCTGTCAGATGCCACTGCACTCCCCCAGCAGAGCGTGCTGTGCCGGGGTTTGCGCGCAGTGAGCGCGGAGCAGCGCTGGGAGCAGCGGCAGTGACAGGTACACTGTGACACGTTAATAGTGCCTGGTAAATCACTGTCACTGCTCCCAGGGCACTGTGTGGTGCAGGGAACAGATTTCTCTGCTGTCCTGCTCTCCCTCCTTGTTTCCTGCCTGGCACCACCCTCCTTGTTCAGGGTTATACCCACCCAGCTCCGGATGTGGGGCTGTGGTGCTTCCCCGATGCTTCAGGCGGGAGTTGGACACTAATAATTGATTTTCGAGCAAAGGAAGAGCAGGGATTTGGAAAATGTCATGGCTTTCACACTTTCCTTGTGATCACCGAATCCCTGAGGTTGGGAAAGCCCTCCGAGATCGTCGAGTCCAACCTGTGACCCATCCCCACCTCGTCAACTCCGAGCACTGAGTGCTGCACCCAGTTGTTCCTTGGGCACCTCCAGGGATGGGGATTATACAGGGCCTGGATCTTTAAGGGGCCCTGACTGGCACCAAAATATCCCTGTTGAGGAGCATTTCCTCTTCTGGAAGCAGGAAGCATTTCCTCCTCTTCTGTGGTGCTGCTGCTCAGGCTGCTTTGGTTCTGCCTGCCTGGATGAGCTGGTCCATGGCCTTGGGAGCCACCAGAATCCCGAGGGAATGTCAGGCATTGTAGGAATCTCGACTTAGTGTCAGGAGGAGGTGGCACATCCATTATCCCAGTGATCCAGCTGGCACTCCATTAATCAGGATCATGGAATCACAGAATATTCCAAGTTGGAAGGGACCCACAGGTCCAACTCCTAAGGGAATGGCCCATCCAGGGATCAATCCATGGGAAAACGGAGCCAGTGAAATCCATTGGGACGCACTGGACTTGTACCTTTGGGAGTCATGCTTCCCTCTTTAGTGCCTTTTTCTGTGAAGAAAAAATGAAGCAGAACCATCTCAACCCCCCCAGGTTCTGAATTTAAAGCATCTGTTCTGCTGAGATTGTCTCAAGGTGCTTTCTAAATATTTAGAATTAGGATACAAGAAAAATTGAATTCTCCTGAAGAGTTTGCAAATCTGAATGGTCCCGATAAGAAGAGGATTAAGGGAAAGTTGTTTGAACAAACCAAGATGGAACGATGAAGGTCTTTTTGGCACAGGAACTGTGCTGCCAGGAGAACAGAACCCAGATCTCTGGAATTAATTAATATTAATTCATTATTTGTGTAATATAAATCATGTAATTACCATGTGCAATTTCCGTTTCAAACTCAGTTAATTTATCATTTTATGTCCTTGTAAACTATGGTTGAATCCAGCAGCTCATTTTTATCTCCGTGTTAATTAATTCTTCTCTAACATAACTCTGGGCTTGTTTTCTACCTGTCATGGACAGTCAGGCATACAGGCATGGTCTGTGGTACCAAAATGGGATAGGAGGGACTCAATCCATGGGTTCCTGGCTGTCCAAATGGTTCCTCCAGTGGCACTGGGAGTATCCATGAAGTCAGAGCACGTCCCTGTGTGCACAGGGATTCATCCATCTCCCTAATCTCCCAATTTCCCAGTTTTGCTCAGCCTCTACTACCCAAAATGGGACCTGGTAAGAGTTTGGATCACTCTTTCATGCTCAGTCTTCCCTCCAAGGATGGCTGATTGTTCTGAAAGGAAGCTGAAGTGATCACTGTTTTCCTCTGGCAGATTCCCAGGATAAGGGCTCGGTCCTGGTGTCACAGGAATGTGGAGGCCAGAGGTGTTCCCTGAGTGTCACCTGCAGGGCTCAGCTCTCCGAGTCAGCCTAGGGAAGGGATAGGGATATCCTAGGTGGGATATTGGGAAGGAATTCCTCCCTGTGAGAGTGGTTCAGGGCTGGGATGGAATTCCCAGAGCAGCTGTGGCTGCCCCTGGATCCCTGGCAGTGCCCAAGGCCAGGCTGGAGCAGCCTGGGACAGTGGGAGGTGTCCCTGGGCATGGCAGGGGTGGCACTGGGTGGGATTTAAGGTCCCTCCAACCCAAACCATTCCACATTTTTTTTAGCAAGTGGAGGTTTTTATCATTTTCCTTCCCCCAGCTTTCTCTCCAAAGGCTCCCGGTGGGATTCTTGGGATGTCCTGTGCGGGGACAGGAGCTGCACTTCTGTCAGGATAGTCCTTGTGGGTCCCTCCCAGTTCAAGATATTCCATGATTCCTTCCTTTCCTCCTGCCTTGAAATACATCCCCCATGACCTTACAGAGCTCCGAGCACAGCTTGGGCTTGATCTCTATGAAAATAAGAGGAACTGATAATTTATTTCATTCCAAACTCACATTTTTAATTAGCTGTCTACTACGAGCAATATTTCATCACCCCATCCATTGACAGGGAGACAGTCAAAGCTGTATTTTTAGTTCTTGTACTCTGCTTTTCCCTCTAGATGCTCATCCTCTCTTTTTTTCCTGATGTAAAACTATTAATTAATGAGAGACAATCACTCACACGATGCCACTGCCTGTCAGGAGCTAACAAATGTCAGTTAAAAAAGCAAAATAACAAAACTGGGAGCACAGAGAGGTGGTAGCAGGAGAAGGGAGATGAGAGGAGCTAATTGCTGGACTTTCAAACATCCAGGGAAGGGAGATGTTGAGAAAGCTTATGGGGAAAATTAATGATGTACAACAAATTAACACCAGGGACGAGTTAACACTGGAAGGGAAACCCTAATGATGAAAGAAAGCAGGAGGAGGATGGGGAAAGGGATGGTGGGACACTGATAGTAACAGGACAGAGTTGTTGGAGACCTTGTTTGGAGCCTTGGAAAGGAGCTCTGGATCTTCTGCTCCAGCAGAGCTAAGGAGGCTGTGAAACATCACAACAAGGGGGGTTAAAGCCTCCCCTGGGCCCCGCTGGGCTGTCAGAGAGGCTCTGCTGTCAGAGCTGCTGCTGGTGGCAGGGTGGTCGTGTTTGGGTGACCCCAGGGGCAGGAGGGCAGTGGTGTCCCGTCAGAGGGGCAGTGGTGACAGCTCTGTTCTGGTTCCTCCCTGCAGCTCCTCTTCCCGGGCCAGAACAAGGCTGGAGAGAGAATGGAGTGGGAGAAATCAAGGCTGGTGTTAGGCAGGGGCTCAGAGCCTGAGGGGCTGTTGGAGGAAATAACCCCACGGGCCTTCAGACCTCCCTGCATAGGTCTGGCACAGAGAGGGAGAGTCTGCCTTCGCTTTTGTGCAGTCAGAACCCTCAAATGGGGCTCGATGAGCCTCCCTGGAGACATCCCCTCCTCCTGCCCTGGCCTCCTGACTCCGCTCCAGTGCTGCAGCAAGCGAGCCCACGAGAAGTTCCCCATCACAGGGTTCTCTCTCTCTTTGAGAAGAGACATCTGAGCAATGCCATGCCTTTTTCATCTCGGAGCGTGATAATGTTTCCATCAGTCTTTGCTCAACCCTCTCAGTACTAAAGAGAATAAAAAAATGCCCCTTGATTTCCTTGGTGAGCTCCGGACCAAGCCTCTGCTTTTTCCAATATTTTCAGTGTGAGGAGGGGAAAATGAGCTGAATATTAACAGACAGCTCTGAGCCAGAGTTACATCAGAGCCCCCCAGGAATTCCTTATCTGGGCTTTGGGATCACATGCTCTGAGAGGTCAGCTATTAATAGGTTCTGAAAGCTGAGCTGGTGATCATTAGGTGCTTTGAATAAATTACAAGGAGTTTGTTTGAGGTGGGTGTCGTGTTCAACGGGTCGGTAATTAAAGCTGTTTCTGGGTTAATGTTTTATCTGTTCATCCAGCCGTGCAATCAATTCATAGTAAAGATCCCTTTTTAACACACTTGCACTACATATCCCTGAGGTTTTGATAAGTGCCTTCCAAGGATGTTTAGATTTTTTATGGATTCCTCCTTGTGATGACTATTTTGATATCCATTTTAGCGATCCTTTAAGCAGATTCTTTCCCCATCACTGGCACACAATTTGCTGTTCCATTCCATGTCAGCTCATCCTTTCATCTTCCGTGTTCAGCTTTTCCCACAAAAAGTCTTTTTGAAGTTTACTTTAGGCTTGACATTCCAAATGTTATTTATTACATTGTCTAGCAGGTTGTCTCCCCCTCCATGTGACCTTTCAAGATTATTTCAGAGCTGAGGCTCCGGCCCTCAGAATATCTGGGGGCACAGCTGCAGCTCCCAGAACTGTTTGCTTAGACAGAAACAGCATTTTCTATTCAAAAAATCAGTGCAAGGAGTCACCAAGCTCTCATTTGCAGCCTCCTCCTCATTGCACTGCAGTGCAAATCCACCAAGGAAGGGATGAAATCGCTCATGCTACAGCAGAATAAGCCTGTACACCCAGAGATTCCTTTTCCAGTATCACTCTCCAACCCCAAGCCATCCCAGAGTGCTTTCCCGAGTCAAATGGCCCATTTATGGACCCGTGCAAATGCAGGCTGATGTACAGGCCTGCCTGGGTAGCTCTCAGCTCTGTAATTGTCTTGGTGTGTCTGCTGAGGAGCTGCAAATCTGATCTCTCATTCATTACTCCCAGCTCGTTCAGCATTCCGTGGCACTGAGGGCACTCGGATTTAATTTACTTGAGCTGCTGCCACAGGATCTTTCCCTGGATATTCCAATCAAGGGGCCTGCTCTGGCTGCAGGGCCTCGTGCGGTCCGTTCTGCTCTTGGCAGGAGGGGAAAATCATAAACCTTGGAATGGTTTGAGCTGGAAAGGGCCTTAAGCATCCAGTTCCATGGGCAGGGACACCTTCCATTGGACCAGGCTGCTCCAAGCCCCATCGAACACTTCCAGGTGCGAGTGAAAACTCCCCAGCAGGGCTGGAAGGGCAGAGCACAGCAAAGCTGGCCTGGAAGCTTTCATGGAGAAGACTGAAATTTTGTTCTCCCTGATGATATTTGCTGTATTTCTGCACCTGCCTTTTCTCCCTTGGCTCTGGTGAGGTTTAAAGCAGGAGTCTGAGCTTGGCTGCAGTCCCTGGGTGGGTGTCTGGGGAATGGCAGAGAGCTCGTGTCGTGTGTCAGGATGGGTTCAATCACAATGTTATCCCACCTTTCCAATCAAACCTTCCCTTTGTACACTGACTAACAGAGATAATAAACCACAGCTTTACTTTAGGCCCTTTTGGGGGGTTTTGGTGCCCTGATTTACCAGCTAATGTTACTGGGACCATCTCACCAAGGAATTAAGCTCCCTGCTCTCTCTGAACTGTTCCAGCATGGAAGGGGACTGCAGTGGGCAGTTCAGACTGTGTTCATGCACAAACAGGAAAGATTTGTACCCTGCAAACCTGGGCCATGCCTGGTTCCCAGGGAAGTTGTCACCTGTCACTGCTTCCCTGTCCGTGCAGGGCTGAAGGCTCAGGAAATGGGTGCTGGAGTGGGAGAAGCTCATCCCTGCCAGCCAGACCCTGGGGCTTTGTTTGGGAGCTGGCCATCCTTTGGGAGACAGAATCCCACCATGGACAGGGCTAAGAGCTATTCTTGCTCTGGCACAGCACCAGATCTTTGCAGACGCCAAGGGCAGGGTGTGACCTGGCCAGCCCAAGGGGAGCTGGGTGTGGGTATTTGATTAAAACCAGGAAAAACTTATGTCCTGGTGTTCCTTCTCTTCCAAGCTGATGGAGCTGCAGTTTCATTGCTCAGCCCATCAGGCAGTGATGGTTTCAGGAATTAATACAACGGGGTGGGAGCACAGCTGGATAAGTTGGATTTTCACCCAGCCATAACCAGCTGAGTTGCAGGTTCCAAGTCCATCGCCTCAGTAACTCCCCCAAGCCAAGATCAGAGCACAGCTTGAGGTTTAAACCACAGGAGGGGCAGAGGAAAGGTTTTAAAGGGCTTTAAGTTGCATGAATTGATGGAGGGAATTCCAGGTGGGAGAGGTTAAGGGAGCAATGCCTTTGTTAGCAAGAGAACAAGGGAACAATCCTTCATGTTCCTTGGATCCAGAGCTTATCCCAAAGCTCCTGGGACAAGATTCCTTCTCAGAGCTGTCAACCCAGAGAGGTTCAGGATTCACCAGAGGGTGCAGATGTTTGATATCGGAACAAACATTAAAATTTGAATTTGGGTTGTTCAAAACATCGGGATCTTTGTGGTGGACATTGGACTGACCCAGATCAAACAATGAGACCCTATAACCCTGCAGGTCATTAATGATTCCTAGGATGGGAATCAGAACAATCGAAACAACCTTGTGACATTATCCATGAAAATACCTTTTTTTTCCTTCTTTTTGCTGAGCTAGAAATATTCTTTCCTTCTCTTTTGAGGTGGGAATGCTCTTTTCTTGCTTCTTGATGCAGCTGGGAGGATCAATAATTTGTCTCTTTTCTTATGTCTCTTCTTGTCCTCAATTATATTTGATTGGAGTTTGAGCAGGGAGTGTTTAGTTGCAGTACTTGGCAGTTCTCTGGCAGAAACCTGGATAATTTGGGGCAATTTACTGAACCTTTCGTGCATCAGGTACCTATTTATAAGCAAAGATAATGAGAGTTTTGTTCTACCTGTCTGTGATATTTCCTTATCCCTGTTCCTGACCTTGCCTGGGGCCCACACTTCTCTAACATTCAGGCTGCAGCGTAAACAGTTCTGTTCCTACTGTATTTCTGTTTACCCATGTGGCTTAGGGGGAGTTTTTTTATTGGAAACTCTTTACCTGTGTTTGTTCAGACAGAAATTATCTATGCTGTGGCATGCAGGGCAGCATTTTGTTCTCTTCTCTTTCTTTCCTGGCCTAAGCAAAAGGTGAGACAGGCAGGAGCACCAAAGCATTGCTACAGCTGCCTCTCACCTTGAAACCACGGGGGAAACCCATAAATTTCAAATATTGGACCTAAGGTTTTGAAGATTCTTGATAGAAATACTACCAAAGGACAGGCACCCCTGGGATTTACACCACACTTGGATTTAATTATTCTTAGGGAAGCATTATGTCCTGCCAAGGCAAAGTTTGTCCTTTGCTGTCAGGGCTGCAAGCACCAATTCCACTTTTCCAGAGAGGACCCATAATAGTGTGAAAATAAAAGAGAGAAACCAATTGTGGCTGGAATTATTGTCATTTTTGGTGTCATGAAATGCTCATCCTGTTCAGGATGCTCCAAATGTTCATCCAGAATTGCACATGGTCTTTCCTGGGCAATATTTCTTTTGACTTTGTATCATCAGGAAAAATGGGATCCTGTTTGTGAGGCCATGGAGAACTTTGCAGGATGTCAGGAGGTGACAGAGGGGGAAAGAGGAGGTGACACAGATGGAGAGAAGAGGTGACACAGGGAAAGAGGATGTGACACAGGGGGAAAGAGGAGGTGAAACTCTTGTTCGAAGGAAACCTCATTTGCTGTTTTGGAACACGTTGTGGATTCGCACAGGATTTTCAGTTAGAGAATCATGGAAGGAGGGAATGGTTTGGGTGGGAAGGACCTTAAAGCCCATCCAGTGCCACCCCTGCCATGGGCAGGGACACCTCCCACTGTCCCAGGGGGCTCCAGCCTGGCCTTGGGCACTGCCAGGGATCCAGGGGCAGCCACAGCTGCTCTGGGAATTCCATCCCAGCCCCTCCCCACCCTTTCAGGGACTAATTCCTTCCCAACATCCCATCCAACCCTGCCCTCTGGCATTTTATAAGCATTTCCCCTTGTCCTGTCCCTTACTCCAGAAGAACCTTAGGAGAGGAATTCCAGGTGATGCTGTGGCCTCCCTTTCAGTAGCCACCATAGCCACCACATCAGCTTTTATTCCTGAGGTCCCCCTGGCCCTGCGGCACTGCCAGAGGATCCCAGTCCAGGGTCACATCCCAAGTGGAAAAACTCCTGATGCTCTGGAGTCCCTGAACATCAGCTCCACTCTTCCCTGAACACCTGGAGTTAATTCTGATGTTCTGGTCATTCCAGCTCAGTCCCAATCTGGATTTGGAGGTCAGGGCAGCTGCGCCTCCTTGGCTGCACTCAACTCACAGGTGCAGGTGGATTTCTGCAAAAAAAATGGAGCTCTCTGTCTCTTTCCAGCCTCTGCCTCCCCTTCCCTGGCCTTCCTGAACCTTCTCTTGGCTCCAATTCCCAGCACCGGGGCCAGGAGGGTCCCTTGGGTCAGGCACTCCGTAGCTCTGGCTATCCCCCCTGAGCCTCGCCCAGCTCCTGCTGGGTGCTCCTCACCTCCAGCCCTGACGCAGAGCTCCTGTGCCAGGGCTCATCCCAGAGGCGGCTCCATCCCAGGGAAACGCGCTCTGGACGGAACCAGGAATGCTCCCAATGCACCAGGAGCCTTCGGAGCCAGCAGGACTTGTGTGTGTTTGGTCTGAGCCTCCCAGAGGCGCTGGGGGAATTGGGAAGCTCAGCTTCCATTAATTTTAATGAAAATTTAGCACCCAAATGCCCCTGGGTAGTTTTGAAAAATCTTCTCTTTTAGTGGGAGGCATAAAAGCGAGCGTTTGGAATTAGTTGAATTGTGTGAGGAGTTCGTTAGTGTTGGAGATGATAAAAAATGCTCTTCCAGACAATTAATTACCTCCTGAGCTGCTCCAGAGGTGACATCTCCTTCCTGCCTCGGAGCACTTTGTTGTTGGCCCTGAGCTGGGGAGTTTATGCTTCTTTTTAACTCCTGAGCCCACTTCATATATCTCAGGATGTTCTCAGGAACCATAAAAACGTCTCACGGTTGTTTAAGTTCCACCACTTTATCAATATTGGTATTTAGGAAGAAGGGAACAACTCTTAATTGTTTTCCTGTGCTCCGCCATGTGAACTACGGCGCTCATTAGCTCTGCCAGGCAGCTCGTGGAACAGGGGCGGGAATTTCCTCCAGGATGTTTATTCCTGTTAACAGTGACTGATGGCTTTTAGGGGTTCTCAGGCATCAGAATTTCAGGAGACCTCACTGGTGGAAGATGTGCTCCTGGTGTTCAGGATTTTCTATCCAGAAGGGTTTGTAAAAACTTGACTTTTCTCTCTGCAAAACCAATGTCTGAGGCAGAATCCTTTTGGATTCTGCTAGGATGGGATACACACAGGCCTGGGGAATCATTAGGGCTGGAAAAGGCCTCCGAGACCCTCAAGTCCAACCTCTGACCAGATGTCACCATGGGGGAAAGTTCCACATTGTGAATCCCTTTTTAACACTTCCAGGGGCGGCGATTCCAAACATTCCTGGGGAGCCTGTTCCTGGTATCATCAGTTTCTGTAGATCATTCCCCACTTTCACTCTGATAATTGCATTGGAAAAATACCTCAGATAGGATAATTCTATACTCTTTTTGGAAAGGTCCTCCACAAGCCCCCATGAAGTTGACTCCCATTATCCTGCTCTTCACTGGGAGCGCGTTACAACCTCCCTGTCCTTGGCAGAGACTCCCAGTAACCCCAGTTCCTCTCAGACCATTCATGTTGCTCTCCACCACAAATAAGTTTTCCCAGCCTCTGTTTTGCATCCTTGGGGTATCAATTCCCTCCTGTCTCCAGGATCACTTACCCGGGGTGGGATGATGGGAGCCAACTGCTCACGCGGAGCCCCAGGGGATGTATGGAGTGCACCTGCCTTCCTAATTACCACGTGCCAGCTTTAATTGCATGACTGCAGCAATGGGATCACACCACTTCCCCTGACATATTGTGACTGGAACAGCCCACGTTGATTCCTCAGCTACCTGTTGCCCCAAAATGAAATATTTGTCTTATCTGACACAAATTATAATTATCCCAAAGAACCTGGAGGTTCTTCTTCCTCTCCTCCCCCTTTTTTTGTCTTCCTAATTATCACTGTGGCTCCCAATGGAAGTGGTTGGTATCACTGCTCATTAGCCAAATAATTTCTTTAGCAATTACCAGAAATTTAGGGAGACAATTTGGAAAAAGCACCGCAGAGTTTTGCCTTTGGAAAATTCTCAGGTGCAGCTCAACCTCTCTTGGTGTAAATGCAGAAGCTGCCCTGATGTAGCTGCATTCCCTTGAAGCACAGACAAGTTTAGCTCTCATTTAAAACCTGGACACCAAATTTTATTGATTGATATTGAAGCTATAAATTGAGCCTGACTTTCACAGGCCTGAGCCTACCCAGCATCAGGAGCTTCCATGGACAAGATTTACAGTGTCCCAGGGTCTTGATTGAAATCCTGTGACCTTTCATTATTTTGTGGTGAAGTAATTTCAGTTCAGCCCTGACAACCCCAGACGGTCAAGCCCAGCCTCCAACCCCCATCAAAACACCAGGGAACAGATTTCTTGTGAACCCTGAATTTTTCTGGAGCTCTTGAGGCTCTCTTTCATGTTCGTATCTTAGGTGAAAGGCGTCAAAACCTTTAACTCAGTGAAAATTGTGGCAGCCTTGCCATTTCACAGTGTCAGGAACTGAAATATTAAGAACAGAACCAAATATTCTGAGATGACGAACCCTGGCGTGCTCAGCTCTGGGAGCAGTGAGGAAGTGGCTCAGGTTGGGATGTTGTTTCCCACAGGAATGAAGGACTGTGGTTGGCTTTGGGGAGTTTTTATCCTCCTTTTCACAGGGCCAGAGGGGGCACAGCTGGCACAGGCCCTGGGCACCCAAGGTGGGTAAAGATCCAACAAAAGCTTGGGTTTGGTTCCGTTCAGGAGAGCAGAACTTGGCTGTGCCCAGGTGCCGCCGTGTGCTGGTGGCTCCCAGCAGGAGCTGGTCGGAATTAGGGTTTCCAGTTCCACACCAGTCCACGAGAGCGAATGAGGGGCCAGTCTGTGCAATCCCAGCCCTGGAGGGGAAGAGGGAAGGCTGACTTTGGAAAACAAAGTGTTGTAGGAGTTAAGCTGAGGGCGTGAGGGGCTGGCTGAGTTCCCAGCTCTGTCACCGTTTTCTGGGTGACCTTGGCCAAGTCACATAATCTTTCTCTACCTGAGAGCTGTGTGTGGGAGTAATGATGTCTCCCTAGGCAAAAAGACACCGTTCCTGCTGCATTCTGATGCTCCAGTGTCTGGGATCACAGGTGTTTCTGGAAATTCAGGACATTACAGTATAGATTGTCCCATCCTACGTGTGTCTGGAGCGCTGGAGAGGCGTGGAGCTCTATAAATACAGATATAATCACCCCAAAGCCTGCTGGATCCCTTCCTCCACGCTGCAGTCCTGACAGATGTGTTCTCAGCAAGATTCCCCCATATTCCACAGCCGAGCGGAGTCCGGATGCCGGGGAAACAAAAGAAGAAGATTAATTAGGCTGTCATTGTGTGAAATTGGGTTTGGGGATGGCAGGCACGCTCCGCGGCCTGCAAGGAGCTAGGCCATTCTTTTAATTAGAAGGACTGAGAGGGGGAAAAGCTGGGTTGGGAGGGGCAGAGGCATTGCCCAGGGGGCCGTGGGGTTGGTTTGGGGACACAGGGACACGGGGAAGGGTTGGGGTGATGCTCTGCTGCCTGAGTAGAGCTCACTGCAGAGTCTGGGGACACCAGGCGTGCTGGGGTTGAACAAATAAACCTCATCACCCTGAGCTTCTGCAGCTGAATTCACTCCGTTCTGTAAGTCATCAGTCGCTTAAAACCTAACATTTCGTGCATGCCAAGCCAGCCCGGCGTCACCCCCGGGGAGCCAGGCAAGGCCTGGCTGCTCCCTCGGGATCGGGGAGCCTCCATGCCAGCAAAGGCAGGTGCAGCAGGGCTGGATGTGCCCAGGGAAGGGCAGATGGTGTTTGCAGCACCTCCGAGCCTGGGCACAGGGCTGTGGTGCCAAACCTGCTCCGAATTCCAGCTGCTGCTGCTGGGGGTGCATCCCAAGAGCCACGGCTGGCTGGGCTCTCCCTGGGCTCTCTGCCCCTCTGGAGCATCTCCCTTGGCAGCTTTTTTTCCCTTTTTTTCCCTATTTTCCCTTTTTTTACCCGGCCCAAATTTGAGTTTATTTATCTGGAGGCTCAGTTGTGCTTGCAGACAGATGAATTTTTGGTGTTGGTTCATTACGATGAGGCAGCATCTCCGTTCCAGGCTGGAATGCAGCTCCCCTCTGACAGCACCAGCAGCCACCTGCAGCAGGGGAAGGAGCTGCCAGGGGCAATTGGGGACCAGCTGGATCATCCTGCAGATCCAGGAGATGAACGTGGCACTCAAATCCTCTCTAATTCAGCTCTGCCCTGTTATATCCCTCTCACAAACCAGCACCTGTTGTGCTCTTTCCTTCCTTTGAAGAGGAGGGAGGGAGCTGCTCTGGGGAGTGTTTCTGTCCAGGTGATAATATCCCAACTCCCTCTCCTGGTTTCGCAGTTCCGGTTGGAGAGGGGAATGTTTTTATGTGCCTTCCATTGCTGGAGGCAGAGTTTGAGTATTTTCCTTGGAGATGAGAGCTTTGAGATGGGACAGGAATGCTTGGAGGGGCTTCACCCTCTTCCTGACAAACCGAACCCAGCTCCCAGGTGGAGCACAGAGAGCAGCGTCTGAGCAGTGACAGAGCTTCCAAACACGGTTGATCTTTGCTCTCTGTTGTGTCTTGGTGGCACCAGCTCCCCCCATTGCAGCCCATCATGGAATCCTGGAATGGTTTCGGTGGGAAGGGACTTCAAACCCCATCCAGTCCCTCCCCTGCCATGGGCAGGGACACCTCCCACTGTCCCAGGCTGCTCCAAGCCCCATCCACCTGGCCTTGGACACTTCCATATTCATGGAAAACTGTTGTAATGGATTTAATGAATAATGAAACATAAAAATAACAATTAATTTTGTAGCAAGATCTCCTTCCCTAAATTAAACAAACAAATTGCTCCCTATTATCATTAAGTATTTTTTATTGGCTGGTTACAATGCACCTGATGGAAGTTGGCTTCCAAATATTCTGAACCTCAAATATTCATGGGCTCATCTCCAGTGCTCTAAGCCCAGGTTGTGCTGGGGAATTCTGGCTCCTGGGAATTGTTTGATAGTAGGAAAGGTTGTAAGAATGGAAATCAATATTGATATTCCAGCAGCAAGTCTGGCTGAACAACCCCAGACCCCAAACAGAACTGTGGGGATCTGGGCCTTATCTAACTGGAATATTTTCATGGAATGGTTTGGGTGGGAATGGACCTTAAATCCCACCCAGTGCCACCCCTGCCACAGGCAGGGACACCTCCCACTGTCCCAGGCTGCTCCAAGCCCCGTCCAGCCTGACCTTGGGCACTGCCAGGGATCCAGGGGCAGCCACAGCTGCTCAGGACAATCAGCCCCTGCTCAGCCGTGATTTCCTGATTTAAGGAATTGCTCCCGGGCTGTGTCCAGGTGCCTCAGGAAGAATCCTTCGTTCTCCCTGTTCCCACAAAACACACTGGCTGTTGGTGCTGCTGCCCTGAAGGGAGGGAAACATTCCATAAATCCTGTTTCCTTGTTCTATGATAATCTGTTGGAGTGACAGGACTTGGAGCTTTTCCCTGCTCCTGGTGCCCAGTGCCAGGCTCCAGTGCGGCTCCAGCTGTACTGGGATTGCACTGGGATTCTCCCAAGGACAACCCCTGGGGCCAGCAGCTGAGGGTTCCTTGAATCCCAGAGGCTTTGCAAGTATTCCAGAGCCTCAAGGCAGCCCCTGGGACTCCTGTAATCCAGGATCTAACAGCTTTTTTTGGAATCAGAGGGAGCTTGGGAAACTTTGCAAAGCCTGCCTTGGGCAGTTTGTCATTCCAAGTGTCACTGGGGGCCTGGGAGCAAGTCTTGGAAATTAAACATGAAACAAAGCTCCAATTACCCAAATCAGAGCTGTTACACGGCAAGAAATCATTCCCTGGTTATTGCTAATTAACCTTTGCAGAGTGATTACCGTGATGGCCAGAAATGTGTGCTCTGTGACCTTCAACAGAGCAAAGGAACATGGGCAGGGTCAGAGATCTTGATTTGGGGTGACAGGACCAGGAGAAACGGCTTCAAGTTGCATCAGGGAAGGTCTAGACTAGATATAAAGAAAAAAATCATGGAAAGGGTTGTACTTATTCCACAGCACTGGAATTAGCTGCGCATGGAAGTGGTGGAGTCACCTTCCCTGGGGATGTTCAAAACCCGTGGCCGTAGCCCCTGGGGACACACTTTAGTGTGCGCTGGGTCGTGTTGGACTCAAAGACTTTAAAGTTCTTCTTCAACCCCGAGGATTCTGGGGTTCCCTGATTCTGCTGTTTGCTGGCTGGGCAGTGCTTGCCCGAGCCTTTTCCAAAGACACACAAACCTGCGATCCCAACCTCCAGCTGGAATTTCTCACCTGTGCTGTCCCCTCTCCAGATATTCCTGCCAGGGTTTTACAGCTCGGAGAAAACCTTTGCTGTTCACATGGAATCTATTTATTCTTTATTTCATCCTTTATTATTCCTGTGAAGAGACTCTCATGAATACTTCAGGAAAACATTCATAAATAGATCCTTAATTATTTAAACCCATTTTCCCCCTTCTTTCCTTAAGGGTGTTGCCTTTCATCCACCCAAACGGAATTTATTGCAGTGCTTAATAACTTTAATTTCAATTAAGTTTTGTGTGTACACGACTCCAAATCTCGTATCCAGCTGTTTGCCAGCAGCTGATCAAGTTGGGATTTTTATAATTTGAGTTCTTTTAATTGTAGATGGTCATGTTCTCATTTTCAGCCTGGAAAAGGGAAGGGTCCAGGGTGACCTCAGAGCCCCTTCCAGGGCCTAAAGGGGCTCCAGGAGAGCTGGAGAGGGACTGGGGACAA
Organism: Vireo altiloquus; assembly: GCA_013396875.1. Classification (NCBI taxonomy): domain Eukaryota; kingdom Metazoa; phylum Chordata; class Aves; order Passeriformes; family Vireonidae; genus Vireo; species Vireo altiloquus. Next base: position 124,364 of record VZRF01001704.1, read on the forward strand.
GGCATGGAGGGACAGGAGGCAGGGAATGGCTTCCCAGTGCCAGAGGGCAGGGATGAGTGGAATATTGGGAAGGAATTCCTGGCTGTGAGGGTAGGGAGGGGCTGGGATGGAATTCCCAGAGCAGCTGTGGCTGCCCCTGGATCCCTGGAAGTGCCCAAGGCCAGGCTGGAGCAGCCTGGGACAGTGGGAGGTGTCCCTGGGCATGGCAGGGGTGGCACTGGGTGGGATTTAAGGTCCCTCCCAACCCAAACCATTGCATGATTCTGTGATTCCATTATTATTTCCATTTAGCAGTCCAGTCTCAACATAGCTCCAGGTAAAAAGGTGATCATGGATTCATGGAATTGTTAAGGTTGGAAAAGGTCTCTGAGGTCACCAAGTCAAACCAGGAATGGAGCTCCAGCCCCTGTCCAGCACTGACCCTGTCCTCAAGTGTCACATCCACACAAGGTGTGTATCAGGTCACTCCTCTCTCCACTGGAATTCCTGCAGGTGGAACAAGGGCCAAGAATCTTTGGATAGATTGGGGTTTGGGAAGGTGACATTGGGTGGGAGTTGAAGAGAAGGAGAATTTCTCCTCAGAAGCATCAGAACAAAGCAGGCACAGTTGGTGTCTATTAAATCAGATTATTTCCTCTCCATAGTAACCAGCCTGAGTTTCCCATTTCCCTTCCCACTGTTCCTGCCTGGGAGCATTTCCCAGAGCCCAGGTTGTGTCTAACAGGTGACCTGGCTGTGCCTGAGTGTGATGGCAGCAGCTCAGGGCCTCCCCCGGCTGCTGCTCACTGAATGAACAGCCCAGAACCCAAATAAACACAAACCCTGCACCACAACCAGCACAGCTCTGGGGCTGAGGGAAGGAGCTCCCACAGCTGCTGCAACCTCGGGCCTGCTGCGGTGCCATGATCAGGGAAGCCTGGGGGGAAAGCAGCTGGCCCAGGAAGCCCTGAGGCCTGTGGGAGGAGAAGGGATATTTCTGTGTCTGCTACTCGGGGTTTTGCTATGTGGGGTTGGCTTTGTCTGCACTCCCATGCCCAGAACGTCCCTCGGCCAGAGTGTCCCACAGAGGGCACAGCGTGGGCCTGGGGACAGCGGGGCCGGGTGAGGAGTGGCTGTGCTGCAGCTCTGCAGGGCTCACAGGAGTGTCCAGTCCTCCTCATCAGGCCCGAGACCCCAATTAACATCAGGGCTCGTTGGGCTGGGTACCACAGACCCACCTGGAGAGCACCAGGGAACCCAAGTGCAGCTTCGGTGGCTCTTGGAGCATCCTCCATCCCTCCCTGGAGTGTTGTCCTGCCTGTTTCAGAAAAATCAGAGCTTTCATCAGAAAAACCCTCCTGAGCTTTTAGAAATTCTGTCCTATCACAAGTTTTCCACATGGTCATGAATTTGAATGTTCCTTCCCAGCTGTGGGGTTGGCTCCCTCGTAAAAACCAACCCCAAAAGCCCTAAACCCCTAAACAACCCCAGCTGCTGCCGTGCTCGTGGGCACTCAAAATTTAAACTGAGCTTGGAGAGCTTAAGGCAGGTCTGACACCCAGATCCAAGTTTTGAAGGCACAGAGACACTTTTTGAGTCCTTATCCCAATTTTGTCCCTCAGTAAATAAATTGTTTTAAAGCTGAAATCTTAAAATCACTCAGACTTTCAGTGACTGCCTCAGATGTTTTTTTCTCCCCAGCCATAAAGCCAAATTATACAGGGTATATCCCATGTAATTCCTTTTCTGGCTCTATCTTATCTCCAGCTCTTCGCTCATGTGATTGAAAAACTCTGCCATTCCGTGACATAAATCCCAATAAAGCCCAAAAGGCCAGCCAGGAGCAGGTCCAGTTGCTTTAAAGTGATTCTGTCTCTTTATATCGAGGTATTTTTATGTATTGATCTATTTTTTTAATAAATTCTTTTTAATTAAAGGAAAGAAAAAATCACATTGTACCTCCTGATGCTGTGCTAGAACAAGAGTGTGGGAAGTGGGGAGGAGAGAAAAGCATTGAGATGCATTTGGATGTAGAGCTGTTGTATTCTGCAGTGACCTAAAATACCCAAATTTTTCTGTTTATTGTCCCTTTTTTATTTTATTTGTCCCTTTTTTATTTCATCCTTGTGGTCGAGCTGTGAGTCTTGTGCACCTGAGAGCAAACCACCCTCCAGGGCCAGCCTGAAAAAGAACATTGTCTTACACTTTAAATTCTTCATGGCTCAGGTGACTGCATTCCCAAACTTTTCTCCCTGTTTTCAGCACAGCAGCAAAAGGGCAAAAAGGATCCTTGGTTTCTGGGCAAAGCTCTGAATATGGGTGGAAATATGGGAAATTTTTGGTTCATCTGCTGTCTGACCTGTGTCTGTTCCTGCTTCAGTTCAGAGGCACACTGGGAAGGAATTCCTGGATGTGAGGGTGAGGAGGGGCTGGGATGGAATTCCCAGAGCAGCTGTGGCTGCCCCTGGATCCCTGGCAGTGCCCAAGGCCAGGCTGGAGCAGCCTGGGACAGTGGGAGGTGTCCCTGGGAGTGGAAAGGACCAGTGGGATGAAATTATAGAGGGACACAGCTGGGATGAAAGTGATTATCATGATTATAATTATTATTATTATTTATTTATTTAGGGTTATAACTCCCCTAAAACACATCCAAACTGCACTGCCCACACAGGGACCGGGGGGAGCCCAGGGGAGGCACTGAGTGTGGCACAGGTTCTCCCTCTGAGCCTGAAATGCTCCTCGGGAGCTGCTCAGAGCATCGATGGGATTCTCCAGTGTGGAGAAATTTTGTGTTTAAGACCTGCAGGTTCACAGAATTATCAAGGTTGGAAGAGACCTCCAAGACTTTCCAGTCACCCCAGCAGCTCCATCATCACCCCTAAACATTGTCCCCAAGGGCCACATCCAGGTGCCTCCTGAGCACTCCCAGAGACAGTGGCTCCACCACCTCCCTGGGCAACTTATCCCGAGGCCTGTCCCCTCTTCCAGTGGAAAATCCATTTCCAAAATGCAGCCTGAGCATCCCCCGGCATGACTTGAGGCCATTTCCTCTCACTGTGTCACTGGAGACCGACCCCACCTCACCCAACCCCCTCTCAGCAGCTGTAGCTTCACCCGGATTTAACGCACAACCAAACCTTCCCCAGTGTGTTTATTACAGATGTTTGGGAGGCAGAACTGACTTGCTCTGGACTGGGGATATAATTTTTGCTGGCATGACAAGTTGAGATGAGAGCTGGCATGCTGTGGGCAGGATTTAGTGCTTCATCTCTTTGTATTCACCTCAGTCAATAAGGCAGGAAATTTATTTACTGTCCGGAGCCAGTTTAGTGCCTGTCTGGAGCATTGTTTCAGCAGCTGGGAATGGCAATACATCCATGGATCTGCTTTGGAATGAGTGACTTTCAATACCCCAGGAGAAGGATGAGCAAACCTGTTTGTGCTGTATTGACAGAGAAATGAATTTCCCCTCCAAGCTGAATCCCATGGATTTGATAATTTGTCTTGAGAAAGTTTTCTGTTTGAGTGTTGTTTTCACTGGTTGTCCTGGAAGATGAAATTTAAAAGAATTCCATTTTTTTAGCATGAGACAGGTCTTGGGGTCATTAACAGCCAAAATGGAACTGGCACTTGAGGGAAAAGGTTGTCCCCATGTGGAAGAGCTGAGGAAACCTGTTTGGGGGGAAAGGGGAGGACAGGGTGGGCATTGAAATGATCCCATCTGGATATTTGCTTTCTCCAGGCAAGGGGAGCGAAGGATCCTGCTGTCCCCCAGCACAGCACTGGTTTTTCCATGTTGATCTGGGAAAATCTGGCTTCCATCTCACTCCATCAAGGAGTGTGGAATTCCATATTGGGCTGGTGAGAGATGTGAAAAGAGAAAATCCCTGAGTCTCTCCCTCCTTTCCTTTATCCCGGGTGATTTTATCCCTGGGAGAACCCATGCCTGGAATCCATCCATGAGCTTCCCCTGTCCTGCCCATTCCAGCCCCAGTTTGAAGCCCACAGTGAAGTGGAGAAGGCTGAACATCACCTAAGTCTTAATTGAAGAGATTTAGATCTTGCAGCACTCTTTAGGATATCTATAATATATTATGTATTAATATATTAATGGATACATAAAATAATTATACTTTAACACATAAAAATAAACAGGTTAATTAAGGACGTGTAATGGGCCATTTAGAGCAGAAAATAGGTGTCACTGAGAGCTTTGCCTGGGTGTTAAATTGCCAGATCTCCTGGGGGCTCAAGAAACGGTCAGTCTGAACAGGAAACTTGCAGCCGCCAAGGCAGTCCTTGTAAATAATTCCTGGGATCACACAGGTGGGAAAGAATCCAAATGCTGGAATGCTTGGGTTGCACTGGGGTGCAAAAGG
>VZRF01001704.1:133045-158739 GCA_013396875.1 Vireo altiloquus
ATGAGCTGGGACAGGCTGGAGTGTGCTGGGACAGGCTGGAATGTGCTGGAATGGTCTGGAATGAGCTGGGACAGGTTGGAATGGGCTGGAATGAGCTGGAATGAGCTGGAATGAGCTGCTGACAGCTTGGCAATGTCCCCACAGCTGCTGTGACACTCGCGATGCTCCCCAGCACCGAGGGGCTCATGCTGCTTTCCTTAATTGTGCTCGGGTTTTGTTCTCCTTCCTCCTGCCTTTGCTGCCTCTGGAATTGTGTTATTGGCTCCTAAAGCTGAGCTGGGAAACGCTTTCCTGGGGAGCTGGGCCAGGCAGGAGCAGCAGTTTTTGTGTTTAGTTGGAACATCCCTTCTCCGACAGTTGTTAAACAGGCACCAAAATCCTGTTACTCTGTGGAAGGGATGTGCGACTTCGAAATAACTCCTGAAACAAACAAGGATACAGAACTCCTGAAAAAACAAAGTCAGGGAACAGTTGAAGAGAGTTTCTGTTTTTGTCCAACTGTTTATCCACGCCAGAATCTCCCTGGCAAGGGTTAAAGGAAAGGCTTCACATGGCTCTGGTTTTGGAATAAAATCACAAATCAGCAAATCCCAGCAAGAAGCTTTTAGAGAGGTTTGAGGTGTAGGAAACCCCATGGATGAGACCACCTCCAGCTGGAGACAGGAGCTCTATCCGTGTTTATATTCCTTAGGGAACGACTTCTCCCTGATAAGGGAGTGTTGCGGCTTCTTATCTTGGATTTTGGGTTGTGTGATGTGGCCCTGACATCTGGAACATGTTCTGGTCATTTCTCTTGTGCCTGATACCAGAACAGCTCCTAGCACTGCCCCCAGACAGCTCCGGATACAAGCAGGAATTACTTTCATGGTTTGGAGCACAGATTCAAAATGGCCTTGAATTTTCAAGTAATCTCCCCAAAATTTCACCCTGCTCCTTTTGACTTCATGGGAGTCCTGAAAAAAAGAATAATTCTGATATTCCAGAAATGCACTGCACATTTTTCTGTCCTGGTCATATTTCCCTGGAAGAGCCTGAGGGCTCCTAATGGTGGCAGTAACTTTTCCATAGGTTGAAATAGGTGACTGGTTTGGCTTTATTTCCTGAAAAACACATTTCCCATCTATACAATAAATGAACTAAAGGCAGCTATAAGGAACTGTTTACTCACCAGCTTTAGCTACAGAGGAGGAGAAATTCCTTGGAATTGCACAATAAAACTTCAAGAGCACCAAATTAGTCGTGTTTTGCCTCATTGACACAGAGTATTTTCCAGCCAAGGTTTTCCTCAGGGAGCTTTCCTTGCCTGGCTCAGGAATTCAGGGCTCCAGGTTAAATCTCCATCCAAGTGGGCTGCAGAAAAGTCCAACCTGTGCAATTCCTTCTCCCTCCCCTTTGCTGGGTAGGAATAGAGGACTGGTTTTTCCCTGGAGTGGTTCAAGCTGTTGCCACATAGAAAGGGCAGCAGAAATCTCAGTGAAATCTTGGTTTCCATGAGTTGAGATCCATCCCTGGGAGAAGGATTGATGGATCCATCCCTGGATCCCATGGCGTCAGCAGGAAAAGGGTTGCCCAAAAAGGTTGTTCTCATTCCCAGCCACTGCCAGTCACACATTTGCTGCTCCCCATGCTCTGCTGGGGCTGTTGCTGGATGTGGCACATGGAAGAGTATCCATGGATCTCAGACTTTGGAAAGGCTTCCCATTAATTCTGTTCCACTTGCATTAAACTCTGCCAATCTCCATTAATGTCTCAAACCTAAAAGCTCTTCCCAGGGTTGTTTAGGGGGACTGAGCTGCGGTTTCTTTGCTCATTTTTCTCCTGCTTGAGTTTGGATCAAGCCCTGGCTGGAAGAATTCAGAAAAAAAAAAAGGAGAAACTTCATTCCCAGTTCTTGATTCATTTGTAGAGGATGGGTTTGGGATAAAAGATGGAAGAGTGTTAATCTGGGGTCCAGACGTGGGAAGGGAATCTGAGAAGGAGCTGGGGGACAGCTGGGAGGTTTGAGGTCAGCTGGGATGTGACAACATCAAAAGAACACAAATTAACGGGAAGCAGCTTCTGGTGGGAGGCAAACAGTTGGTGGGAATGAGCCGAGCTCAGTGGGGTCAGATCTGCCTTTGAAGAGAAGAGCTCAGCTGCAGCAGCTGTGCTCCAAACCCTCCCCAACCCTCCTGCTGCTGGATTCCGGGATGGACAACACAGCTAAAGGAGTTTTAGGCACAAAATTACCAAATTCTGCACTCAATTGCATCATCCTGTTCACAGCCTCCTGTGTTTGGGGCAGGTGGTGACACACCAGTCCTGTCACTCCTCACCCAGGCTCCTGTAAGCACACAGGTTACAGGGAGATGTCCATGGCATTCCCACATGGGAGCTGGGATGAACAGCTTTAACGGAGGGTTGGCATTTAATAAACAATATTAAAAATCGGCTCTGGGAAGCCAAGATCAGTTTCCATGGCAAAGAACAGAGGAATCCAGCGAGGCTGCCTGGAGTTGGGAAAAAGGGGGTTGGAGAGCTCTGGGGAAGGTGCTGGGGTTGGTTTTACTGCTCACACCATTTCTGATCACCAGAACTGGGATTTAGAGGCACCAAACTGCAAGATGGAAATTTGATGCATCAAAATATGCACCATGATCCGAGAATCATGGAATCATGGAATGGTTCAGGATGGAAGGGCCTTAAAGCTCATCCAGTTTCATCCCTGTGGGCAGGGACACCTCCCACTGTCCCAGGCTGCTCCAACCTGGCCTTGGTCACTCCCAGGGATCCAGGGGCAGCCACAGATGGAATTCCCTGCTCTGGGAATTCCATCCCAGCCCCTCCCCACCCTCCCAGGGAGGAATTCCTGTGTAAATTAGAAGGAAATCTACTGCCATCTGAATTAACAGAACTAAAAGCAGTGTAATCCCCAATCTTCACTTCTATGTGTGTGTCTAGAGAATAATATCCATCTATTTTCCATATTTACATGGAAACAGGCCCAGTTATGTGCTTCTAGCTCCACAATTCCATAAAAGTTAAGGATTTAAGGCAGTTGTTGCTGGTTCTAAAACAATTCAGCACTGATGAGGTCCAAAGTAAACAGAACAACCTCAGTGAGAATTCAAAATCCCAGAGAGGTTTGTTCTGGAGCTCTGACCCAGGAGTTTGTGGTGCCAAGTTCCCCCCGAGCTGTTTCCATGGGTTGGATGGAATCATGAAGGATGTTAATCCTGGAGGGATCAGCTCCATCTGCAGTGGACACAGATCTGGAGAACAGCAGGGCTAAATTTCACTTTAATAAGTTAAAAAAAAACCCCAAAACTGAACGGCTTCCTTTAACCGCAGACTTCCAAAAACTTTCAGGTAACTTCAATATATTATAGCAGGAATTTCTGGGATTTACAGAAGTGTTCCTGGAGGCTGAGATCCAACTCCCTTAATTTTCCCCAATTTTCACCTCTGTTTCACAGTTTTGAAAGTCAGCAGATGATTCAGTTTCCATCTTTAGCCAGCTGAATATCCCAGTTCCCCACGTTTTCCTCGTGACTTTTAAAAACTTGAGGAAAGAGGAAAAACACCCAACCTCTGGAAAGAGCCTGAAATAGAGGCAGCCCCAGAGCTGTTTCTAGGCAGTGTTTTGGCCAATGCCCTCCATCAGCAGCAGGCCTGGAAAGTCCTTTCCAGGTGTTTTATCTCAAAAAAAAACCCACCTTGAAAAAGTCAGAATTTTTAGGATTTTATTCAAGGGACGCAAATTTCTCTGAAACCAACATATCTTGAAGGTTCTGTGATAAAAACCTCAGTTTTTGTACTGATAAGGGAGTTTAGAAATGAACAAACCAACAGACAACTCACCAAGAAGAAAACTTCCTGAAGGTTATTGCTGCTTAAAAGCTTCTCGAAAAGTTGCCTTTTAAAGGAACAAAGGTAATAATTCCTCTAATTCCAAAATTAGATTTAAGCTTCCCAAGGCTTCTGCAGGATTTGAAAATATGGAAGTGGGACAGGGGAAATAAGAAGAAATTCACCTTTACCCAGAATAAAACAGAAAATAAAGCAATATTGCTTTTAGGGACAAATGGAGGGAAATGGATTTTCCCCAAGGGGACCAAACAAGGAGCACTTTGGGACTAAGTGGCACCGCAGTATTTTAGGAAGAGGAATTTTTTTTTAATTCTCTCAGCCTCTTCCAACAGCTCCAAGAAGGGGAGTTGCCAATAGCCAGAGGTCTCTTGTGACAAGAGGGAAGAGAATTCCTGTTAGTGCAACCCAGAGGGCAAAAAGCCCCTGTAAAACTTCCCCTATTTCCCTGCTCAGGATGCAAGAGCTCATCCAGCCCTGCTGTTCCCTGGCTGGGTGACATGCTCAGGCTCTCAGTGCCACCAAGCTCCTTATGTAAATCAGTAAACACCTCTCTAATTTACCTGGGGAAGTGGTGGGGGTGCTTCAAGAAGTGATTCTCAGTTTCCTTCAGTGAGGTGGCATCTCTTATTTGAGTATAAATAAACTACCCGAGGTCAAGGGGCAGCGGTGGAGTCCCCAGCCCTGGGGGATTTATCGGGGGTGTGGCAGCTGGGGACGTGGCCAGAGGAGGATCACTCCCTGGAGGAGGAGAGAGGAGGGTAACAGGGTGAAGGCAGTCTGAGGGAGGGACACGAGGGGTGGGAAGGGTCTGGGGGAGCCGAGGAGGGGCAGCTGAGGGCACTGGGATGGTTCTGCTGGAGAAGAGGAGATTGGGGGGAGAAGTCAGCAGGGGCAGCTCCGATCTCTGCTCTGTGTGACAGAGACAGACCCAGGGAAGGGCTGGAGCTGGGCCAGGGCAGAGTCAGGATGGATTTTGGGAAATTTCTTCCCCCCGAGGGTGCTGGACACTGCCCAGGGAATGGGCACTGCCCCAGGGCTGCTCCAGGAGCATTTGGACAGCGCTGCCAGGGATGCACAGGGTGGGATTTTGGGGTGTCTGTGCAGGGCCAGGGGTTGGATCGACCATCCTGTGGGTCCCTCCCGGCTCAGGCTATTCCATGATTGATAAGGGTCAGTCTCCCAGCACGAGAAGTCTGCACATGCAGATTCCAGCTGTCGTTTGTGTCACAGAGCCACAGCAGTGCCCTCAGGAAGAACATCTGGAAGGATACACACACACACACACGTGTACTTCATTATTTGCCTTTTGTATCGATACCCAGGCAAAAGGGGGGAAATCATCCCTCACAGCTCACGCCCTCATTTGTCAGCCCCAAACCATCTGGTGGAGGCTCCACTGGAGCCATGGTTGATCACCCTCCCCTCCAACCTGCAGCTGTTTGCTTTCCAATAGATAAATATGTGCTTAAATAATGCGTCCTGCCTAAGCCTGTCTTTTTTTTTTTTTTAATGTTCCCTTTGACAGCCGAATGTTTCCATCATGCCCAATAAACATCCTGGAGCCTGCCCTGCTCCTGCTTTCCGTGCACATTAAGGCTGCATTTCCTCCGCCTCACCTTCCGCAGGCAGCGCTGCAGCTGCTCGTTATTCCCAGCACTTACTGCAAGGCACTCATTGCCAGCAGATAATTTTTTTCCCCTTTAGAAGTCCATAAAACTGTTCCTGCCCACCGAGCTCCGGTGGATCAGGGCTGCCAGGGAGTGCTGGGAGCTTTGTTCTGCGTTCAAAGGGCGCTGGGGCTGTCGATGGTCCCTTTTTCCATGGGATGGGAATGGCTGAATCCCATTGTGCAGGTTGGAGGGAGGGTTTGAAGCTGAACTCACTCCAAACCTGCAGCACAAACAGGGAAACAGGAGCCGTGTCAGCCATTGTCCTGCTGGCAGCAGTAGGATTTTGTCACTCCCTGTCCCTCGTCCTGCCACGGTGGCACCGTTGTAAGATGGAGAGGGAGGTTCCAAGGCTCTTCCTCAGGCTGCTCACTGAGGCTGGGCCCTGCAGCTCCTGGGCCTTCTGGTGCCTTTCGTGCTCTGGTGGCAGTCCGTGTGTTTTATTGCAGGGTGAAGAATAAGCAGGGGAACCCCAAAATTACAGGAAATTAATGGATACTTAAATAGAATCATGAGATCGTTAAGGTTGGAAAAGGCCTTTAAGATCAAATCCAGTTGTCAGCATGGCACCACCACCCTGGTCCCCACTAAACCATGGCCCCAAGTGCCACATCCACACGTTGTTTGAACACCTCCAGGGACGGGGACTTCTCCACACCCTGGAAAATCTATTCCAATGTTTATCAGCCTTTTCCAGGGAGAAATTCCTGCTGCTGTCCAAGCTGAGCCTCCCCTGGCCCAGCCTGAGGCTGTTCCCTCTCCTCCTGTCCCTGTTCCCTGCCAGCAGAGCCTGACCCCCCCCGGCTGCCCCCTCCTGTCAGGGAGTTGTGCAGAGCCACAAGGTCCCCTCTGATCCCCCTTTTCTCCAGGCTGAGCTCCTTTCCCAGCTCCCTCAGGAATTCCCCAGCCCCAGATATTCTCCAACCCCATAACCCATCCCTTATCTCCTTTTCTCCAGGCTGAGCTCCTTTCCCAGCTCACTTAGCTGCTCCTAGTGCCCCAAACCCCTTCCCAGCTCTGTTCCCTTCTCCAGTTTTTGTTTATATGAGTGGGAGAACCCTCATGGAATTGTTTTGGTTGTGAGGGACCTCAGAGCCCTTCCAGTGCCACCCCTGCCACACCTCCCACTGTCCCAGGGTGCTCCAAGCCCTGTCCAACCTGGCCTTGGACACCTTGAAGTCTCATTGATTTGTTAAAGGCTAAAACCAGTTGAATTTGATGGAGATAAAAGAAAATTTTCTGTGTTGGGCTGCAGAAACAATTTAATGATTTCACTTTCCTGAACTGGAGGAGTTTCTCTAAAGGATTTAATGGCCCTTGATCTGCAACACTGGGGTAAGAATTTGAGATTCTGAGAGTTCTAAAGTCCCTTTTGGTGACCCCTGGACAGTCTCCTGTCAGTGTGGTCCTCGTGTGACTGCACTGGGGCCATCCACACAACAGAGCCCCAAATCCAAGGATTCCATTGGCATCAGCCCCAGCCAAAAATCCAGTAGGAAACTAATGGATTAGGGAAATACACAAATATTAAATACAGGAAAGATTTAATCCGATTGTAACATCTCTCACATGTGCTGGGGGAGCAGCAAGGCCTGTCCTGCTGCTGCTGGGCATTGCTGGGAGCCCCTCTGGTGTCCATCCTCGCCTCGTGGATGTGTGGACGCCGTGTTCTCACCACCAGCTCCTGGATCGGCTCCTCCTGGGCTGTCTCCACATCCAAACACACACACAGAGCCGCCATGGCCGCATGACGAGGGGAGTCATTTGGGGATAAAAGCTCTGTATTCATGTATTTAGCTCTTGGAAAAATCTGTCCCTCAATCTGTGCGAGATCTTTTTCTTGTTTGCTATTTTCCTTCTCCCACCCTTCATCTGTCACTCCTGTCTGGAGTACAAGCTCTGCAGGGCAAGGGCTCTCACTGAGCGCACAAGCGTCGGGTACCAAGAGCAGCTCCGGCTCTTGTCGAGGCCTCTGGGCACAGCAAACAGCAGATTTTGGATGATGAGAGGTTTTTTTTATCTTTAGATTTCTTCTCCCAGTGTTTCACCCTCGTGCAGGCAAGGAGCAGGTCGGGATAGCGCCTGGATCTTACCGGTGGAGCAGGTGCTGGGTGTTAGTTCCAGGTGGCTGCAGTGGGTGTAGAGCTAGGAAAGGGAAAGAAATTCCTCCCTGCGAGGGTGGGGAGGGCCTGGGATGGAATTCCCAGAGCAGCTGTGGCTGCCCCTGGATCCCTGAAGTGCTCAAGGCCAGGCTGGACGGGGCTTGGAGCAGCCTGGGATAGGAAAAGTGTCTCTGCCCATGTCAGAAATGAGCTTTAAGGTCCCTCCCAACCCAAACCCTCCGGAATTCTGGGATTATCCCACGCTGAAGGTTGTTAACAGCTACAGCCTCATGTTCCACCAAGGAAGTGCTGCACTCTGAGAAAGTGGAATTCTGTGTTGGCTGATCCCTTTGGACACACTGCTATCACCTTTCCCAGACAGAACCAGCTTAGGAAACACCAGAGCGGCTGGAACCCCTTTGGTTTGTGCCTGGCTGGGTGAGAGGTTGCCCAGAGGAGCTGTCTGTCACCGACATGAGCAGCAGATATTCCCAAACCTGCCTCCCAGGGCAGATGTTATTTTCCGGAAGGATTTTTCGAACATTTTCCTTTCCTTTCCCCCATCACTCCGGCTGTGCCCGAGCCCAGATCCGGCCCGAGAGGGCAGCGACTGCTTTTTCCTCGTTAATGTCCCTCGTGTGAGGTCAGGAAGGAGACAGATTTGTTTGGCTTTGCCCGCGCTGGCTGCGCAGCCCAGGTGCTCTGCAGCCCTCTCCTGGCTGCATCCAGGAGCGCTCGGCTGCGCGGGGTTCGCTCCCGCTGGATGCGTCTGAGCTGCTTTCCGGGGATATTCCCAGGCTGCCTCTCGGATTCCCACATCCCGGCCCGTGTGTGGCTCTGCCGGCTGCTCCAGAGGGATCCTGACGCCGCAGTGCCGGGGATGGTCTGTGCCGGAGCAGGGTCCGGAGAGGCTCTCTGCGGGGATTTAGAAATGGGGCAAAAGTCACATTTTCTGCTTTCCCTCTCCACAGTGAACGCACAGCTCGGAGCTTCTTTTTCTTTCTATCTTCAACATCTTGGCCGTGTATTTTCTGTGCCAATTCTCTGAGATTTCACTGAATCAGGTTTGGGTTGGACAGGACCTTGAGTCCCATCCAGTGCCACCCCTGCCACAGCAGGGACACCTCCCACTGTCCCAGGGTGCTCCAAGACCTGTCCAGCCTGGCCTTGGACACTTCCAGGGATCCAGGGGCAGCCACAGCTTCTGTGACAGCAGAGTTGTCTCAGGGTTGATCATTAAACCTCAATTTCTGCTGTTTCAATGCTCTCTCATCTCCTGTCATACAGTCCCTGCTTTGACAATTGGTTTATTTGGGGCTTCTGTTTAGTTTGGGGTTTTTATAGTGCCATCCAGACATTCCTTTCTGCTTTAAGAGTGTCCCTAAAGTACTGTTGCTCAATAATAATTCCCACTGTTTCATGTAACAATTGAATGGATTCACTCAGCTCTGTAGCAGCAGAGATTGCTAAGCCCAGAATATTCCCCACCCCATCTTTGTTCCAGTTTTCTCAGGGATTCTGAAATGCCTTTACCAACGATTCCCCTGCACATTGCAACACTTGCCCAGAGGAATGAAAAAGTCATTTGTTTTCTGTGGAGTACTAAAAGAGAATTCTCTCACTGGGGAATGTCCTTGCCTGCAATGCTGGACACTCTCTCATTCATTTTCTGCTCCCTTGATCTCTGATGCACAAAGATTCTGCAGAATGTGACTGAAGCACGAAGCCCTGTCTGTGATTAAATTTTTAAGGGTGTGATTGAGCCCCTGCCCTGCCCCTCCTGCTCTCCTGTTTTCCATTCCGGAGTGTTTGGAGCACAGTGACGATGCCGCAGTCACCTCCCTTCTTCACCTGTCAGGGATGAGCAGTGGCAGAATGTTTGCTCTGTCACCGTGAAGAGAGGCTTCAGCAACACACGGAGGTGTAGCATTCCATACCCTAGGATCTCAGGGATCTTTAGGAGCTTGGAGTCCTTGTTTGACTCTTTTTCATTTTGACACAGGGGAGTGGGGGTGAGGCACGCAGCTGTACCCACCAGGAGTATCACTGCAGTTGGACACCCAGGGAGCCTTGGAGGAGCAGGGAGATGGTTTCTCCTCGAGCTGCTGGGCTGAGCAGCATCACCCTCAGTGGGTGAGGAATTCCTGCTGGGCTGAGCATCATCACCCTCAAGTGGGTGAGGAATTCCCTCGCACACTTTGTGTTCCATGGGTCTGGCAGAGCTGGGAATGTGTTTGCTCCCAGGGTCAGGATGTGCTCCAGCCTCCCCAAGCTCTCTGCTGCCTTCAGCCCGCTGCCCTCGGGCAGCCCTGAGCCCAGAGCCTGCAGCCCTTGCCCCTGGCAGTGCCACCCCCACCAGGCACCTTCCTGCCAATCTTCATCCCCATCCCTCAATTATTTCTCTCCCTCGACATAAAACAATCATTTCCCTGGAGCCCTGCCCTGCTCCAGCTCAGCCCCTGGTGCTGCCAGAGGCAGGGATTGTTCCTTCCTTGGGGTGCAGGTGGTGGGGACACAAATCCTCACCCCAACAGGAGTCCCGTGGGTGAGTCAGACCTTGGTACCCTTTGGAAAACCGGGAGCTGCGCTTTCCTCCCAGCTGATGGATGTGACACAGCCAGGAGGAGAAGGAATTCTGCTCCTGGATTCATGTTCCTGCCACAAAGTTTGTGCTGCCTCACCAATTCCCCTGCTGGGAGACAGTGGAGGCAATTAAAACCTTGGAATTTCCCAGGAATAGAATCCTGTTGGGACCTCCAGTACAAACAGGAGCTCCCTCCTGTGTCCGAGCAGCCAGGAGTGCTGGCAGCTTCTGGCTTCTCTCCCTCTGCAGGGAATGTCTCTCCCTGTTTCCTCAGCAGAAACAAACAATTCCTTGGATTATGCTCAGTTCACACTCGAGACGCTCTGCTTGCTTGTCCTCCCTGAGTTCCAGACGTTCCTGCTCGGCAGTTCCAGGCATGGAGAGGCTCCTGAGCCCAGCCGAGCCCAGCTCAGGTGAAACAGCAGCAGCAGGAGACTCTCTGTCATTTTCCCTCCACCCATTCCCTCCTTGGACACCCATTTTCTGTAAGGAATGACCCCTCGAGATGACTGAAAAAAACCCCAAATAATCTTCTCTCTTAGGCCAGCACTGAGCACTGAATTTCAAATGATGGCAGAGCAGGGCTTTGTCCTCTTAGAGTTTGGTGGAGGTTCAGGGGTTGGATATTATTTGTATTTTTAATATTGCTTTATTAAATGGAATTAGTGACAATTGCAAATGTGGCTCTAAGTATTTTTTTAATCAAAATGGATCGAGAATCATCCAACACTGGCCAAAACCTTTAGGGTCTGGGACAGATAGATAACAGAGAAGGAAAATTTCTTGTTTCTTTCATCCCTTTCTTCTCACACTGGCGTGGGTTTACTCACCAGGCATGACGTGCCTTGTTTATACCTTCTCATGTCTTCAGGACGAAATATTGTGCAATTTGAGTCATGTTCCCCTGCTTTAGGAAAAACAGTTTTGTTCTCTTGATGTACAGGATCAATGCACAACTTGAAACAGTATTTAAAAACCTTTGGAGAATCCATCAGTTCCTGGAGAGCTCTTTTGCAGCCCATCAATTCTGGGCAGATCTAATGAAAATCAGTGTTTTAATGTGAGACGGAGACTTATTCAACTCATTCTGCAGCACCTTCATCTGTCACCGTGGCAGCAACATTATCAGATGTTCCTATTAAATCCTGGATTTATTTTTTGGGAGTAGTGGAGGCAACAGGTTGCCGTCTTTTGAATCACTGCATGGAAGAGCAACTGCGCCTTTTCCTTTATTGCCATAACTCTTTTTTTGAAGAATGTACCCCATTGCCCACATGATGGTCTGGCCCCAGATGTGAGGATGCTCCAGGCTCTGGAATACCATGGAAGGTCCAGCTCCATGGAATTTTGGGGCTGAAACAGCAGGAATTCAGGGAGCTGGGAGCATTGGAGGTCAGGAGAATGTTCTGGGATTCCTGACACCTGCTCTGCTCTTTCTTTGTGGTGCCTTGGGCTGGAGGCACCTTTGGCTCGGCCCGAGAGGCTGAGTTCAAACTAACACCACCCTGCAGCTCTGCCATGAGTGGGGAGCACAAATTCCTGGGCAAAACAGAGTTTTAAGTGTCTAAATAAAGGCTGAGTTGGCTCAACTTTTGGGAGGTCTGTGCATTGGGACACCCAAAGAAGTGGAGAGGCTCCCAACAGGATTCTTTTGGAGGTGGATAAGGAACTACTCCAAGGGACTGCACCATGTTTAAGGAACTTGCTGCTGTGCCTAAGCTTTGTCTGAGCCCCTAGGCCTCCATCCCTATCGACTTCCATAGGAAACCATCCCAATGCACTCAAAGCAATTATTAATGGCTTTCCAGTTAGAATATCTGGATAGTTTGTTTATTTGATCGGCCCTCCACGGCGGAAAATCGAAGGTTCCTGTGCATCTCACTCCGAGTTTTTCATCAGTGGGGCTTTTTGTCAGGAGCCAGACATGCCATAAAAAACAGATCAAGCCATTTAAAAGAAATATTTTGCCCAAGGAACAATAACAAGGCTTAGAAGGGTTTTTCTTCTTTCTGGGAGTTTCCTTTAGGGAAACCTTTTCATTTCCTGATTGAAAGATCAAATCTGCCCATGGAGGGAGCAGTGGGGTGTGGATGATTTTTCTCCTGATCTCTAGAAAAACACACTCAGTTAAAGAGTCCGTGGAGAGGTTCTGCTTTAAAGGGAAAGGCGTTTGTGTGATTGGAGAGAAGGATTAGGAATTTATCTGTAGGGAAGGCAAGGAAAGCTTCAAATCCAGTTCACAGTGTCAGTGGAACTGTCAGGGTGATGTTCCAGGGTTTTAAAACCTGGGATGCACTCAGCAAGGGTGACCCAATAAATCATAAAATTCCCTCTTTGGTGACGCCTGTAGACAGTTTAAAAGTTGGTGAATATTTTCGTCTCAAATTAGAAATTAATAGCTTCATTTTAAATCAGTTTGTATTAAATTGACCAATTTTATGAAGTATTATATAATCCCATAGATTCCTAAATTACTTATTACCAAGATATGCAATTTCTTAGGTTAACATCCCTCTAATCACATCTAACACAATGATGTTTGTTTAATTCCTGTAGCTATTAATTATCAGTTGGCTTTTTATGAACTACAAATAGACCTTTAATAGGGCCTGGAGACGGAACTGGGGGCTGCAGCATCTTTGTCCTGTGTCTCCTGTCTGTTGTTTCTCTACATTTTCCATACCAAGACCTCTCTTCTGTCCATGCCAATTTTGGGATCCCGTTTCCACAGAAATACAAGTATTGAATAAGATTAATGATCTTTTTGTAGAATTTAGGCTCCAAATTTCCACTGACACCAACTTTTTTCACTAGGACATGGTCTGAGAGCTGCCAAAAACAACCTTTTGCCTCCAGCTTAGATTTTTACAAGGAAAAGGTTTCCATTCCATACCTTGCAGAAGCCATCCTGTGCCCAGCCCCATCACCCTGCAAGATATTCCAGGCTTGGTTCCAAAGACTTTGGTTTAATCTTGGGACTGGCAGGACTCAAGTCTAAGTGAGCAGAGCTCAGGGTGGGACATGGAATCGCAGAATCATGGAATGTTTTGGGTGGGAAGAGACCTTTAATGGTCATTCCACCCCTGCCAGGGCAAGGACCCCTCCCACTGTCCCAGGGTGCTCCAAGCCCTGTCCAGACTGGCTTTGGGCACTTCCAGGGATGCAGGGGCAGCCAGAGCTGCTCTGGGCAGCAATGGACACAGGATGCTCATGGGATCGACTTGTAGAGTTACTGCAGTGGACATAAGCTAAGACAAGGGGAAACAGCCTGCAGAGAAGTGAATCCAGGGAGAAGCTGGGCTTTATTTAGGATAAGCTTAACTCTGTACAGCACTGGGATTCATATTCCAGTTTGTTTTGTGCACACAAGCGCTCGAGAGATCTGCAACTGCACCACACCCGTGGAATTGATCGGGAACTGCTCCACACCCATGGAACTGGTCAGGAACTGCCCCATCCCTGTGACTGGTCAGGAACTGCCCCAATCCCATGGAACTGGTCAGGAACTGCCCCATCCCTGTGGGACTGGTCAGGAACTGCTCCACACCCATGGAACTGGTCAGGAACTGCCCCATCCCTGTGGGACTGATCAGGAACTGCCTCATCCCCATGGAACTGATCAGGAACTGCCTCATCCCTGTGGAACACCAGCCCATGGTGGATGTTCAGAAGGTTGTCCTGGACCTCCTGGAGGAAACTGGCAGGTGGTTGGTGTTTCTTGTGGAACTCCCAATTTTGGGGCAATGGCTCAGTGCCCTGGGGGACCTTTCCTCCAACCTGAGGCTGCAGCCTCCTCCCTTGATCCCAGGGGCAGCTGCAGAGACCACGGCTGTGATTTGGGAGGAAATAAGAGAGAGGAGGCACAGCCACAGATTCTGTCTGCAGGGGGAAGGAAATTGGAGGTGAAACTGCAGGAGATTGTGGGAATTGCACCTCCAGCCCTGGCTACCCAAAGCTCCTTCTCCACACTTTGTGCCTATCAGAGACCCCAGCCCCAGTGGAGCTCCCAGTGGGCTCTGCAACTCTCAGGAAACCTGGGATAATTAAGGAGCTTGAAAGCCTTCACCTAAAACTGCAGCTGGTAGATTTCCTGAGCTGCTCAGATGTCGCAGGGACAGCTCAGTGACAGCAGAGCTCACAAACCCTCAGCAGAGCCGAGCACTCCACCCGAGCACTGAAATGGTTTAATAAATGAGATTTTGATTTTTTTTTTATCAATATGAGCATTACCTGAGGAAACACGGATTGCAGAACAAAAGGCCTGTTCCAAAAAGCAGCCAGGCACACTGTTTGTTCCAAGCGGAGGCAGAACACACAGACCTGCTCATATTTCAGCACTGAGCTCAGAGGCTGCGTTTGTCCCTTGGAATGGGTTTGGTGGGAATGTTTGATGGGGCGTTTTCCTGAATAGGGATATTTTTCTGTGCTGACTCCGAAGGGATGTTCCAGGGCTGTTGCCTGTGATTTTTCAGTGGCGTGAAATGTGCTGGAATTGTTTATCCCAGCTCTGTCTGCCTAATGTGCCCAATCAATCTGTCTCTGAGGTGAAGCCGCGTGCTCCGCTAATCGCCGTGCTACCACAGAACATCTTGCTTATTTTTACTCTAAATTATGACTGGCTTGGAAATGAACTCTGAATTTGATTTATCAACAGCTCTGATGCTAATTCACCAATGAAGTCATGGTGCTCTGAGACTAAATATTAGCACTAATGAGAAAACATCTCTTCCACGTTTTGTAACTCCAAGTTTCCACTGCATATGGACAGCTCCTAAAGTTGCGTGTAATTAATTCATGTAATCATTAACTGGGCACAGGAATCAGCTTACCTGGATTAGAGATTATCAGCAAATGTGAAACCAGACAACATTTAACTACCAGAGAATATTCATGCTGCATTTTTATTGTTATAAAAGAGAAATGTGTCCCCTGTGAGGCTGGGCTGGTTGTCCCCTGGTAACCTCCAGCAGGAGGGATGGAGCAGGTGTTGAGTTTTCAAACCAGGGTGTTCCTCCTCCTTGAAAACAGAGGCACCAGAATGGAAGAGTTTGAACTGCAGTGTCCAAACAGTGCCTGGATAAAGCCAAGGCGTCCAGACTGAGGCAGCTGAGACAGGCTGGGACTCAAAAATGCACCATTTCCCCTGCCAGGACCTGGGGTTTAGGCTCTTGCTGGAGCAGTCATCTGTCTGAGGCTCCTGTGACAGCGTGAGCCTTTGCACCATCTCCTTTCAGGGATAAAATAAACTCCATCCAAACTTCTCCCCAGACACTGCTGGGCTTGCCAGTCCTTCCACAGATTACACCTCTGTCTCCTGCTGGGAATTCTGGCACTGAGTCACCCAGACACCCACGGCCATTCCCCTGTCTCCACAAAGACCTTCCTGCTCTGCGGGACAACGGATGGTGAGGAGTCCTTCTTCCAAACTGAGCATAAAGAACAAACTCATCGAATTTCCAGCACGGAATAGAACTGTTCCCAAAACCCAGGCAGCCAAATTTTGATTTAACAAACACCAGGGAATTGTTTCAGCCTGAGATGGGTGATTTGGTTTGGTTGGAGTGATTCTGGGGAAGGCAGAGTTCATCTCTGCTCGATCTCCAAGGAGTTTTCCCTGCAATGAGGCTGCTGCTGTGGGCACAGAGGGAAATACTGGAGCAGGAGCTGCAGTTGGTCCAAGAACTCGGAATTCCCTCTTGGAATTGCTTGGTAGAGAGGTGTCACATCCTAGAGATCGTGTTGGGCTGGATTCCAGCTTGTCTGAGGTGTCCTCTTGGGAGGCAGAGCAAGGAATTAAGAATGTGTGAGAGTGTTTAACACAGGAAAGGTGAGAGAGAGAGAGAAAAGCACTCTGGAAATGAGGTCACTCAGTGCTCACTCAGACCCCAGTCCAAATCCTTTACAGCTCCCTGGTTCCAGTGGAAATATGGCGAGGTTACATCCCTACTGCTGTGCTTTCCAAGTTCCAGAATAAAGATTTTTATTGATGTTTGGCTAAAAATCTAGGGTTTGATGGCTGCGCCTACAAAAAACAGAAGTCCAGGCTGAATTCTAATCTCTGACTATTTTTAATAGAACTTTCTGTGTGTGATAATCACAGTTAATTAACTCCCAGATATTTTCAACCTAAGTAAAACTGCTGATAAAATCCAGTGCAGTGCCAAAGGAATGTAAAAGACAAAGAATCCAAACTGCAATGTGGGTACCTGCATTTGCATGTTTGGATGCCTGAGGGTTGAGCCGAACAGCAGTGGTGGCTGTCAGAGGAAAAGTGGGCAGGGGGTGTTGGGAAACATATCTTCCATGCAGGCCAGGATCTCCCTGAATTTTGGGTGACACCTTTTCCATGCAGGCCAGGATCTCTGTGAATTTCGGGTGACACCTTTTCCATGCAGGCCAGGATCTCCCTGAATTTCAGGTAGCTCCAGCAACTCCAGGTGGTTTTGAGGGGAGCACTTGTGCTCCAGCAAAGCTGCTGAGCTGGGAACCTCTCCAGTGTCACTTGGACTGCAACAGGGAGGATTTGCATACCTTAAATTTCCACAGCTAAATCTTTTGTCTTCCTCCCTTGGCTGGGGATTTATGTAAATTGTGCTCGTAACAGGAGCTCTGGGTGAAGTGTGTGGCTGCTTGGATGCAACATTTATTATGTTTAGAGCAGAGATCTGTGGGGTGTGGGCTTGAGAAGTCAATACTGGGAAACTAATCCAAGCCTAGAGCCCAAACCCCCCCCTGAACACTCTCAGCTCCCACTGGGGAGCAACTCCAGGCTTTGCTTAATTAACTATGTGCACCTTTGGATAGAATAATAAAATCATCGTGGAATGGTTTGGGTGGGAAGGGCCTTAAATCCCACCCAGTGCCACCCCTGCCATGGGCAGGGACACCTCCCACTGTCCCAGGCTGCTCCAGCCTGGCCTTGGGCACTTCCAGGGATCCAGGGGCAGCCACAGCTCCTCTGGGAATTCCATCCCAGTCCCTGCCCACCCTCACAGAGCTGTGGTTACAGTGTGGCACAGAATTCTACCTGGTGCCACACATGGGCTAAACCCTAAATGCTCATTGTGGGTCAGTGACTTTGGAGTTCATTCTCGTGCTGATTTCTGTTTTCCTGCTGCAAAAACTTTTAGTACTTCAGGTAAGAATTGGGCAGTGATGGTTATAGAAATTAAAATGGGAATGAAAAGAGAAAAATTAAATAGAAAATTTTCAGAAAATGCTTTGAAGAGACACAGCAGCCCAGAGGAGCTGTGGTTGCCCCTGGATCCCTGGGAGTGTCCAAGGCCAGGCTGGAGCAGCCTGGGACAGTGGGAGGTCTCCCTGCCCACAGCTGGGGTGGCACTGGGTGGGATTTAAACCATTTAAATCCGTTTAAACCATTCCGCGATTCCCTGTTAAATCCCTCCAGGGATGGGGACTCCACCAGCAGCCTGTTCCAGTGCATGAGGACACAATCCCAGGGCTGCATTTATTTGCCTGGATTTTTTGTATTTATTTGTCTGGATTTTTTTTTTCCTGTCTCTTGGAGGCCAAGGCAGCTGAAAAGGCCCACCTTAGGTCACAGCTGGGTTGTTTTAGTCCCTGCACAAACAGCCCTCACCTCAAAGAGCTCCAGACTCCAAGGACGAGCAGGGGCAGGACTGAAGCTTCTCATTTTCCGGCTCATAAAATGACTTGTGCAAGGTCACATCTGAGAGTCTCAGGTATAAGTTCCATAGCAGGAGTGAAAAAAAAAATAAATTACCTCAGAACCTGGAACAAAAACACTTCTAAAATTAATTCTCTGCAACTTAGATGATTTTGAATATGTTTTGTTATCTCTGAATCTGTAAAAATAAAATAGTAACAGCTCTGTGTAGAGTGAACAGCATCATCAGTGTTTCCCATCATTTCCCTGGGTGAGTGCTGGTACAGCTGTCCCCACATCTGCAGCAGTTTCCACAGTCAAGGCTGTGTCCTGGAAAAGCTTTTGGGGGCTCGGGTGTCACCTACGGCCACCTCAAAAATAAATAAATAAAAACCGAGCCCTCGTGTCCTCCTGCAAACACAAAGTTACTTTCCGGGGAAGGACAGAACTCTCTGTGGGACAGTCCTGGGCTCCTCCCTCTGACCAGGAAGGTTTGAATTGTTCTTGGGGTGTTCTCTTGATTCCAGAGACATCCTAAGGGCTGTCAGGGGAGGAAGGGGCTGGTGGCATCCGTGCCTTTAGACTTTACTGGAGGACAGAACTTCTCACAGTGATTTGACAACAATCATTTCTTTAATTTCCCTGAGTGAAATCCAGGTCCCAAAAGAGGGAGAGGAGAGCAGCGTGAGAGCCATGCCTGAGAACCCATGGCTGGTTAACTCCTTATCCTAAAAATGCTCTGCAAATTAACCTGCAACATCCTGATTTTATTTAAGCTGCAAAATGATACACCTGTTTTATTTTTCACACTGACAAAGAATATCCACTGCCCCTCGACCCAGCGCCCCTTACTGCTATGATTTATATGTGCACAGGTCTTGGAAGTGAAAATTAGCAAGAGATTCTATAAAATCATTGGAAAAGGGCTGAAAACCCCATGTTTATCACTTTTTAGGGATGTTGTGGAGATCCCGATCCCTCTGACTCCGTTTGGAGCTCGCAGCCAGGCCTCAGGTGCTTAATGGGCTGTGTGTTATTGCTGCAAGCCAGGACCTCCATCCCTCAGCTCTCCACAACACAAACAGTCCTTGGCTTTTATGGAATCATAAAGAGCTGCCTTAAAGCTGTGGCCAAACTCCGGCCTGACAGGAACTGGCACAGATTCTGCTCTGTCCAAGGGGACACCCAGCCTCTGGTGGATCCCCAGCGAGTTGTCCCATCAAATTCTCCCCAGCAGCTTGTCCTCAGCATCCCTGCCACTCAGCTGGCATGTCAAATCATATTTTCAGCTGAATTCCAGCTCTTGGAAGGATTTTGGGATCTCTCCAGCGTTCTGCAGGGGATCCACATCAGGAGGAACTCTGACCCTGAAAAACTTCCCAATTAGCCTCGATGCCTTTGCTTTTTCCACGCTTTTTCGGGATGAAGTGCATCGAGCAATGAAAATTTGGGAGAAATTAGCTCTGTGGTCCTCACTTAAAGTTCAGCCTGGAAAATCAAAAGGCATTTGTTCCAAGATTGGATTATGTGTAGGATATCTCCAGCTATAATGAGCTCAGGTTTGCTGGCAGCGTTAGAATCAACTCTCGCCTCGCTCTCTCCTGCCGTGTGTGTTTTTCTCCCTCAGAGCATATTTCTTTCGACTTGATCAGCTCATCTCTTGCAGATGATAAAATTATCTGCAAAGATTTGTATCTGATGTTGTGCCATAAATCATATTTAGTCGTAGGATTAACATTTGCAAGCGTAGAATATTTATGGAAGGAAAAAAAAAAAATGAAAAAAGCAGGGAGGGGCTGGCAGTTTCTGAGGATTTACATAAGGGAGAGTTGGGATTCAGGATGGATCTGGCAGGGTTTGGAAATACATTTCTACGAGGTGTGGATGTGCTCAGCTCTGGTGAGCAGCAGTGGAGCTGCTTTGATAATGTTTATCTTGGGGAGGCTGGAGATAAAGAACGCAGGGAATCATGACCTTGGGTGAGCAGCTTTGTCCTGGAAGCAATAAACAGATGTTCCAGCTGTGCTGGCACCATGGAATAACCCGTCTTCCAGCTGTGCTGGCACCACCCCCGCTGGCAGCTGGATCTGCCTTTGACATTCCCAGGCTGGTCTGGCTGCTCCAGAAATGCTCAGCTCCTCTCCAGGCACTGCAAAAAGGGGACAGTTTTTGGGAGCTGCTGGTTTTAGAAACCCCTTGGTTTGTTCTTCAGAGCCAGGTTGTCCAAAAGAGTCAGAAAGGAGCAGTTTGAGCACCTGCCCACAAACTGGGGAAAGGGAGGCAGAGCAGCTCCCTCTGCTCTGGCAGGAGATCCATCTGGGAGTGGTGACCCATAGCACAGACCATGGACTCCTGGAGTGGTTTGGATTGGGAGGGACCTTAAAATCATCCCATTCCACCCCCTTGCTACAGGCAGGGACACCTCCCACTGTTCCAGGCTGCTCCAGCCTGGCCTTGGGCACTTCCAGGGATCCAGGGGCAGCCACAGCTGCTCTGGGAATTCCATCCCAGCCGCTCCCCACCCTCACAGCCAGGAATTCCTTCCCAATCTCTCATGTATCCATGCCCTCTGGCAGTGAAAAACCACTGCCCATATAAAAAGTCCTTCTCCCTCCTTTTTATCAGCCCCTTGAGGCCCTGGAAGGGGCTCTAAGATCCCCCTGGAGCATTTCCTCCTCCAGGCTGAACACCCTCAGCTCTCCCAGCCTGGCAGTGCTGCTCCAGAGGGATCTGGATGTGCTGCAGGGAGCTGGGAACCCTCAGGGGTTTCTCCTGTGGGCTGATCCCCGGGGTTGGGGCCGCGCTGGGATTGCTGGTGATGCTGCTCATCCCGATGCTCACAGCTGCTGTTCTTTGGTCCCGTTTTTTTGTCGCAGGTCCCTCACCACATGAAGACTTTACCCTACTACAGCTACGACCAGCCCGTGATCGGCTACTGCCAGGCCCACAAGCCCCTCCACGTGAACAAGGGCTACGAGACGGTGAGCCGGGAGCAGGCCGAAACCTCCAACCTGGACCTGGGCCGGGACCACAGCTTCATCGCCACCATCGCGCGCTCCGCCGCCCCCGCCATCTACATCGAGAGAATACCCAACTAGCGGGGCCGCCTCGGGGACAGCTCTGGCAGGGACCTTTCGTCTGGGAAGAGGCCAGGAAAGGCGTTCAAACCCCACCGTTCCAGCGGCAAACGCTCCGAGGGCCCAGGACGGTCGCGGCCGCCGCGCTCCGCGAACGCCGGCGGAGAACTTCAGGATTTCCTTTGCTTTAAACTTTCAAACAAATTCCTCGGTGTAAATATTAAAGAGAGAGAGATTGTCGAGTTCTTATTAAAAAAGAACGACAACAACAACAAATAGATTTCACTCTAGCTACATAAAGGGATGGATTAAGAGTTTTGTTTGTATATTTGATTTTTCTACATTGCACGGTTCCAGGGAAGGAGAACCACAGGTAAAAATAAACGGGGTGGGGAGGGCAAGGCTCTGGGGAGGGTCAGCCATGTTCCCTTATTAAGTGTTTATTACAAAGATCCGTTGACTATTTTTGTTCTTTTTAAACCAACAAAAGATAGCTCTATATTTTCTTTTTTCCTTTCGGGGGTTGGTCTTTTTGGTTGGGGTTTTTTTTTTCGGTTGTTTTTCAAGTGGTCGAGCGTTAATATTTCAACCTTCAGACATGGGCATTAAAGCTTATGTTGAACCAAAAGGACCTTGGCAATTGATGCAGCAGAAACAAAGAAACTCGGGTGCATGTACATTTAAGACACAGGCTGTACACTACGGAGGGGGCTTTTGATTTTTATCTTCTTTGTGCTTCATTGTTGACACTCTAATTCCTTTTTGGGCTCTAAAAAAAGGGGGGGAATACTGCAACGGAGTCACGACTCAGATTTCCAGGCCAGTGGTGCTTGTTAAGCAAAATTCATGGACGTTTGGGAACCAAAATGGAAGTGAAGTGCTTGAAACGGATCAGAAGGAAAATCTTTTAAAGAGCATTTAGTGCAACTCACTGGCTGACACAATTTCTAAAACACAGCAGAATGTGTAACATTGTTTTTTGGTTTGGGTTTTGGTTTTGGTTTGGTTTTTTTAATTAATTATTATGATCAGTTAGTTTTTGTGTAGTTTTTATCAATAAAAAGACAACAACAAACAACAAAAAAAAAAGTGGTGGAGAAAAAAATAAACATATTATTTTGTGGTTGGGACACCACAGCCAAGCTACTGTTTGAATGATTTCTCTGGGTGTGTGACACGGGGACTCCGTGGAGAGAGGGGACAGTGCTGGCTCCTGTTTCTACCCCTTTGTTCTGATTTTTAAAACCCTGAGTCTGGAAAAACTCAGTTTATTTGGTTTGTCTGAAAAAGAGGTGGTTTGGGACCTGGGGGAGGGGAAGAGAGGGAAAACAATTTTTTTAACTAAAAGTCGGATTTTTAATCAGAAGGGAAGTTTTTCATCTGCAAACCTTAGCTGGAGCTAAACCAACTCAGATCAGAACACAAAGGATGAGTTTTTATCTGGAGGGGGAATAACACAGTGACAACATTTAGGACAGAATGAATTTGGTGTTTATTTCAAGTATTTATTTGGGTGTGTTATGAGAAATCTTGGCCACAAGGCTTAATGAATTCCTGCAAGTGCTAAGTGCTGTCTCATAGGTACGATATTCTTTTGTCTCCTGTGTTTCTCACCTGGAAAAGTGATTTATTTTTCCCTGGAAGGCAAGGAAGGATGTGGATGGATGTGCTGGGCTAGGCAGGGAAACGTGGACACACAGAGTCAACGTGATGTGTGGAAGGTAAACGCGTTTAGAATTAAAAGTTGGGCAGGAAATGAAGAGAAAATGGAGTGAAAATCCAGGTGAGGAGTTTCCAGATCAGATCTCCTGAGATCTGCCAGCCTTGGCAGTGCCACGGATGGAGGGAAAAAGCTGCTCCAAACATGAGTTCCCTTCGAATGGAGTTTAAAACACTGACCTGTGGGGCTAAAAATGGAAGAGCTCCCATCCATTCCAGGGGCTTCCAGGTCAGCAGGAGGATACATTCCAATAAATTTCCAAAGGAGAACTGCATTCCCATGCTCCCGAAAGATGAGAATGGAAATATTTTTATTGTCAGGATCATTAAAGGCAGTTATATAATCCTGGTGCAATTTTTAAGATTGTTCTGTGTCTGCCAGGACCAGGGAAGGAAATGTCACCCAGAAATATTCATTGTCTTGGTGTCTCCTTAACCCCCCACCTGCTGGGCATGTGGATATTGGAGAATATAGTTTATTTTTTAATTCCATTTATAATCATCTTGAATGCAGCTTCCCCCTGTGCTCTGGGAAAAGCTACTGAAAGAGAAGGTAAAATTAAACAAACTCCCCGTTTTTCATTTCCTTATTTCAAAATAACCTAATTTTAGCATTGATTTGGAGGATGTTTGGAACTGACATTAGATTACAGATTTTCTTGGCAATTAGTGGGAATTGTGGGAACAAAATAAACTCCTGTGGGCACAATCCTCGGGTGAATTAATGGTTTTCTGCCTGAAATGTTGCTGGGTTTTCTCTATTTATACCCTGATGCCAGTTTGGGTAAGGATCACATAACTCCTTAAAAATTAAGGAGAAAATGCTCCAAGAATGAGCTGAAGGCTGAAGTTAAACTTTCCTCAAGTGCTAAAGGTCCTGAGGAGTCAAAAATTTGTGTCCTGGATTGCTTTGGATCGAAGCAGAAGCTGTTGGACTGAGCTCAAGTGATCAGACCAAAAGGGCTCTTTACAAGCTGATGTGGGGCTCCAGGTTTAACAAAAATTGAAATTTTAACTCTCCTGCCTGCAATTAAAGCCAAAGAAATTTATAAAAAAATTACTTTTCAGCCATAATGCCAGAAACCAAGATTAATGTGTTGACCTCCAGCCTTTTGTTATGAGTTTTATATTTGTTGTTTTGTTTTTAAAGTCTCGGTTCCTGGATTCATTCCTGTTGCACCTTCAGCTTCAGACCCAACACTCCTTAGGGAAGGTCTTTCTACTCCTCTGCACACAGCTCAGCTGAGGGAAGTGGCTGCTCTGCAATGGAGGATGGAGAAGCTCAACAGAACTCCAGGTAAGACCCAAAAATTAAACTTGGATGGTGTTCCCAAGGATTCCTCTCCCAGCAAACAGCAAATGGGGCATTAATGAAGGGGCCTCGTTACTGAATGGTGGCTTTGGTGACATCCTGGAGGTCACAGAGCCCCCGGAGCAGCTGCTGAGCTTCAAACCAAAGCTCTGAACCTCATGCTCTGCAAAAAACCAGCAATTTATGGGACCAAATACCAGGTTTTTGAAGACTTTTTGGGAAAATTGGCTCCTGCTTTTCTCCCTCACTCATAATCATCTTCCAGCTGTCCATGAGGCACTGAAATTCCCCAGTCCTGGGAAAGCAAGGGTGGGATCTACATCCCAGAGCTTGTCCCAGCACTTCTCCTGCTCAGAGTTATTTCTAAGGCTGGCAATATTTTGCTGTGAAATTTGAAAATCTTTTGGAATAAGCTGCCCTTTTCAGTAATGAATTGCAAGTGTTCCGAAGATTGATAAACACAATTTCATCCTGACTCCCCACTGGAAAAAGTCCCTGAAGGAATTTGGCATGTTGGCCATGGCAAATCTAGTGCTTTTATAGATATTTTCAAGCTGCATGAAGATTTAAGGGTCTAATGCAGTGTGTATTGAAAGTTATTAATTTTTAGGTGTTTTTGGCTCCTTTAAATGTCACTTGTCACTTTTAAAGCTGTAGAAAGGAAGGGGGGGTTGGTGGGGCTGTGAGTCCATCAAGCTGAAACCTTGCCTTAAATTAAGAAAAATAAATTACCTGTCTGATATTAATGCCTTCCTCATAAGAGTGAGAGCAATAAAGAAGGCTCAGACTGACTTGGAATTGGGGCTTGTTGGAGGGCAGGAATTAAAATCTTTCCTTGATCCCCAGAAAAAGGAGGAAAGCAGATTTCAGGGACACACCACCCATTCCTCAGTGCAAGAGCAGGAAATGTTCTGATCCCCACAGACCCTGCTCATCACTGGGAAGATGAGATTTGAGTACCTTGATTTTAAAAAGTGTCATTATCTGTGGCAAATAAGAATAAGAAGCCCCTTTTGGAGGAGAAGCTGTGGCTACCCCATCCCTGGAAGAGTCCAAGGCCAGGTTAGATGGCATTTGGAGTGACCTGGGATAGGGGCAGGTGTCTCTGCAAGGGGCTGGAAATGGATTTTTCAGGTCCCTTCCAACCCAAACCATTCCACGATTCTCTGATTAAAAGCAATCCAGCCTGACCCCAACTCTTTAAGAGTCAAACGGAAAACCTCACAAGGTCAGTAAGAGAACACAAAACCACAGGAGAGCTGGATCCAAAGTGGAGTAAAACACCCAAAATCCCTCGTTTGCTCCATGCAGTCATTCCAGCAGCACTTAATGCCCATTCCTGGCCTTGCTGCCCTGGTGCTGGGATTCAGTAAAGTGTGGGCAGCTTAAAGTAAATCAGGCTCCAGTAGGGAATGCTGTCAGTCCTTACTGGAGCTGGGGACACATCCCAGCCTGCCGTGGCCGTGCTGGGACAGATTCCAGGCTGGAAAAATTCCAACTGCCTCTGAGGCAGGATTCTCCCCCACAAAGCCCCTGGGGCTCCCACAGCACCTCCAGGGCCTCGGAGGAGCCTTGGGTGGATGCGAACACAGAGAACTGCCTGAGCACTGCCTGAGCACTGCCTGAGCACTGCCTGAGCACTGCCTGAGCACTGCCTGAGCATTGCCTGAGCATTGCCTGAGCACTGCCTGAGCATTGCCTGAGCATTGCCTGAGCATTGAGCATTGCCTGAGCACTGCCTGAGCACTGCCTGAGCA